>CM060335.1:53544674-53554711 GCA_030674155.1 Stramonita haemastoma
CCCCCCACCCCCCCAAAATCAAGAAAGTTGACTTATAAAAGGAATGTGTGTGTGTGTGTGTGTGTGTGTGTGTGTGTGTGTGTGTGTGTGTGTGTGTGTGTGTGTTCTGTGCGCATCTTTATGTTTGTGCTTGTGTGTGTGAGTGTGAGTGAGTGTGTGTGTGTGTGTGTGTGTGTGTGTGTGTGTGTGTGTGTGTGTGTGTGTGTGTGTGTGTGTGTGTGTGTGTGTTCTGTGCGCATCTTTATGTTTGTGCTTGTGTGTGTGAGTGTGATGTGTGTGTGTGTGTGTGTGTGTGTGTGTGTGTGTGTGTGTGTGTGTGTGTGTGTGTGTTCTGTGCACATCTTTATGTTTGTGCTTGTGAGTGTGTGAGTGCATGCGTGCATGCATGTGCATGCGTGCATGCATGTGTGCATGTGGATGTTTTATATGTATGGGTGTAAGCTTCTTTGATACACAGTCAAACAGTAATTTGAGAAGAGAGTGATGAAGAGAAGACATTGATGATGGGTTTACTTTTCTTTTTCTGTTTGGACAGAGCATTGCTGTGGGGGACAGAGTGGTGGGCAGGGCAGCTTCCCTCAGTGGCAGAGGAGTGGTGGGCACCGTGGTGTGTGTGGACATGACAGATCTGCAGCGTCACGTCGAGGACTTGAGCATTACGGTCAGTTCTGGGTGCACAGTGGGAAGTTTGTGTGTGTGTGTGTGTGTGTGTGTGTGTGTGTGTGTGTGTGTGTGTGTTGTGCGTGTGTGTGTGTTTGTCTGTGTGTGTGTGTGTGTGTGTGTGTGTTTGTCTCTGTGTGTGTGTGTGTGTGTGTGTGTAGGTGTGTATGTGTGTGTGTGTGTGTTGTGTGTGTTTGCGAGTGTGTGTGTGTGTGTGTGTGTTTGTGTGTGTGTATGTGTGTGTGTGTGTGTGTGTGTGTGTGTGTGTGTGTGTGTGTGTGTGTGTGGTAAGAGTTTCCTCTTTTCTATCCCTCACTTTGTTTCTTCCTTGTTCCTTTTATTCGTGTCACCTCCTTTTTGTCTATTAGCTGCCTTCCTGGTCCATTCCCCTGCCTTTTTTCCCAGGAAGACTTCACAGACAACAGTTCTCTCTGACACTGAAGTTGGATGGGCTGGGCTGGGCCTGACTAACAGGCACTTTGCGGCAGTGCAATGCATTTTTCTCTGGTATGACAGACAGCAGTAGTTGTTGTCTGAGTGTTTGAGGAAGAAGAATCTGCTTTTAACCACCGTGTTTCCAGTTTGGCGGGGTGAGTGAGACAGGGGGCATATTGTGAATGTTGTGGTGGGAAATGCCAACGACAACAAATCCTATGACTGACTCCCCTGCCCCCACCCACCCTTTCCACCTCAACAGAAATGGTCAGGCCATTTGAGAAACACCTGCTGATTGTTGTTTGTCAGTGTATCACAGGTAGGTCATGTTAGAAACACCTGCTGTTGTTGTTGTACTACAGTTAGGTCATTTGAGAAACACCTGCTGATTGTTGCTTGTTGCTGTATTGCAGGTGTGTTGTCCAGCAGAGGAGTTACCTCAGGCAGCGGAATGGCTGAAGCCCTCGGAATTGTTCAGAGGTGTGTTCAAGTTTTAGGTTCTTTTTTTTTTCATTTATCGTTATTGTATTTTACTATTTTTAATGGTGATTTATAATCAAGGATATTTATCTGCGTGAAATTAATGCTATCCTCAGGAAGATTACGTAGCCACAAGTGTGGTGCCACCCTGTTCAATATTTTTTTTATCAGCAGATGCATTTGTTTCCCTTTTCAGGTGTTTTTTTTCCTTAAAAAAATTTGCCAGGGACAATTCTTCTGTTGTCATTTTTTCCCCCCTCCATATCTGCTGAATGTGTGTTTCACATAGACACAAATTTCCATAAAATCATCTCATTAGAAAAACTAGCACCCAGACCAACATTTATGGTCTTGTGGATAAGGAGAGGGGGAGGGGAGGGTGGAGTCTGGCTTCATCATGGAATCAAACTGGCCATATCCTGGTGTGTGTGTGTGTGTGTGTGTGTGTGTGTGTGGTGTGTGTGTGTGTGTGTGTGTGTGTGTTACCCCTAGAGCACCAGACCATTCAGTCTTTTCCTGTGTAGCTCACTGTGTGTGCATGTGTAGATAACGTGTTTGTAAGCACTGCTTTTTGTTTTTGTCTTTAAAGTCTTTTAGTTTTGAGGATAATGAAATAGCCTTCATGTGATTTTTTTTTTTACCTCCAGTGCTCAAGTGCATGCGGTTTTGTAAATTTTGTCATCCATTCTCACTGGCACACAATGGCCAACTCTTGTGAAAGGCAGAAGAGGGTTTAATGTGTGTGCATGAAACCTGCATGCATTTGCACACAGGACCTTGGTTTATAGTCTCATCCAAAAGACTGCACCAATCCCCCACCGAAGCACCTGTTGGAAGGGATTTTTCCTGTGGAGTGAGCATCAGTACTGACTCCCGCTCCCTGGATTGAGCAGTTATTCCCTTCCTCACTGAACCAGTTTCACTGGCATTCCCCCAGACAGACTGGGTCATACTCCACAGTTTAATTAATCTTGTATCTGCACACGGGAGATGGGATAACAACCTACTGGTTTAGACTGTTCAGCTCATGATCTGAAGGCCTGAGTTTTCAGCCACCACTGAGACACCCACCCACTAGAGGGGATTTTTTCTCAGGATTTAACATCAGTACCAACTCCACTCCCCTGAAAGTTTTTCGGATGAGACTAGAACATCTTGTGCACATGTATGTTAAAACCCATTTCGCCTTTTTGAAGAGCAAGCCATAGCGTGCCAGTAGGAACGGGTGACAAAACTGATCCACACATACACACGCAGACACAGCTGTCAGTTTCCCCCACTTTCAGCTCCTAATTATTCCATCCCATCCCAGCCCAGCCTTAGGGGGCGAGCTGTTGCTACTCATAGCAGGAGCTGACCACACTTGGACTAGGTAAAAAGAAAAGGTAAAAAAGGTAAATGTGTCCCATAACCTAGGCGGTCATAGGAGAGCGAGGCGTCAGAGACCTCAGCTTCTCTAGGGGCCAGTGTTTTGAGGGCGGCGCCCATCTCCTTTCCCTGGTGCTTTACCTTCCCTGTCCCTACAGAGGGCAGGTACCCATTTACAGCTGTGTAAACTGAGGGAACTGTACTAAAGCCAAAGCATGCAAACGGTCACCCATCCAACTGGTGACCACGCCTGACGCTGCTTAACTTGACTGGAGGAACTCAGGTGAAAGGAAAGGGCGTGCTAAAATACAGCACTCTTGACTGAGTGATGTTGAATGTGTGTGCTGTGCAGAGGAGGAAGTGAAGTGCCACTGATCAGTGCTGTGTGTGTGTGTGTCTCTGTCTGTGCTCAGGTGCAGTGACTGAGGTGGACAGGCAGAGACAGAGACTGCTGGTGTCCCTGAGGGAAGGCAGCACACAGGAGAGGGGCGCGGGGCCACGCTTGGTACTGCTCTGATGGATAGGGACTTTAAATTAATCATCGTGCTGTGTGTGTGTGTGTGTGTGTGTGTGTGTGTGTGTGTGTGTGTGTGTGTGTGTGTGTGTATAGTGTGTGTGTGTGTGTGTGTGTGTGTGTGTGTGTGTGTGTGTGTGTGTGTGGTGTGTGTGTGTGTGTGAGAGAGAGAGAGAGAGAGAGAGAGAGAGAGAGAGAGAGAGAGAGAGAGAGAGAGAGAGAGAGAGAGTGTTTCAGAGAATGTGTGTGTGTGTGTTTATTTATTCATTTATTAATCTATTTATTTATTTATTCTTTTATATTGAGGATAATGGAATAAGCACTCATGTGCTTTTTTTTTACATTCAGTCCCTGTATAAATTTTGTGATCCATTTCCACCGGCACACAATGGCCTATTTTTCCAGAAAGTGGAACGGGTTTTAATGTGTGTGCAAGATGTTCTGCATGCGTTCGCACACGGGGCCTTGGTTTATAGTTTCATCCAAAGAACTTTTAGAGGGAGTGGAGTCGGCACTGATGTTAACTCCAGAGGAAAAAACAGGCTGTCCTGCGCGTGTGTGTCCCTGAAAAAAGAAAAAGTCTCATCACAAAAAGTGTGTGTGTGTGTGTGTGTGTGTGTGTGTGTGTGTGTGTGTGTGTGTAAGAGAGAGAATGAATGAATGAATGAATGAACATTTTTATTGAGGGAAAAGATTAAGCACAATGGTGGCTTGTTTTCATCCAGCCCTCTTTAAAAAAAAAAGTAAACAAAAAACAAAACAAAACAAAAAGTGAATCAATCAACCAATCAGTCGCATAATTCAAGTATAAAGCTATGAAAATCAAAAGTTGGTGAATCAAACAATTGTATGATTTAAGTATAAAGCTATGACATAAAATTTTTTTTAGTGCATTAATCAAAAGAGAGAGAGAGAGAGAGAGAGAGAGAGAGAGAGAGAGAGAGAGAGAGAGAGAGAGAGAGAGAGTGTGTGTGTGTGTGTGTGTGTTTGGGGGGAAGCAGAATTGCTCAGATTAGACTTGGAGGACAAGTGTTATACATCATGTGCTGTGTTGCAGGGGAGGATCTCTACTGATGACCTTCCTGCCTGCTACAGGTAAAAACCTTTTTTCAGGTGTGTGTGTGTGCGTGTGCGTGCGCACGCCTGCATGGGAAGGTAATGTGTGTATATATTTGTATGTGCATGTATATATGCGTACTGAGTGCAAAGAAAGAAAAATCTATAATTTATGTTGGGGGGTGGGGGGAAGAGAGATGTGTATGGTGTGTGTGTTGTTTATGGTATGTGTGCACTCGTGGCCATGTGTGTGTTAGTGTGAGACAAAGTGTCTAATATTTTCGTATTGACAAGTACACCCACAATGAACCGTGCAGGAAACACAGACAGCCACAGACGGGATTAATAGACAGATGGAACAGAAGGCACACACCACCTTTATCCAGTCCGTCGTGTGTTGGTGATTTACTGTCGTGCTTGGGACTGAGTGATGCAGCCACCCTCCTCTCTGATCTTCACAGGTGAGTCATCATTTGTTCTCTCTTCATTTATTTCATCTGTTCTTTTCTTCAGTCGTTGGTTTGGCTGTTTATTTATGAATTTGGTGATTTATTCTGTTATCTGTTTATTCAGTCATTTCGCCCGTTATTCATTCATTTATTCAGGTTACGTGTCCTGTTATTTATTTATTTATGTGCACAGCCAGTCTCTTTACTGCTGTTCCATTGTCATATTCTGTTATGACATTGTCTTTGTTATATAAAAAAAAAGCCAAAAAAAAAGCAGAGATAAAAAAAAAATCTTGCGGGCAAAAGTTGGACAATGTAAAAATGGTAAGACTACAATCATGAATGCAGGAAATAGTTGGCTCCTTTTTTGAATCGTTTTTTTAAAAGTACTTTGCCATAACAGTTACTATCAACTAATACTGTGTACAACATTGTGATGACATGCAAAAGCATGTATAGTATTGACAAAAAAAAAAGAAAAGAAAAAAGAATGGATAAATAAATTCTCAAATGGTGCATAAATCAATAGATAGGTAGGTAGATTGGTTGGTTAACCCTCTTGCTTTCGGATTCTCTGAACACAAACTGCCCCTAGATTTCTCATTCCTTCACAAAATCAGGTCAGGCACACATGCTCGCTGGCCTTTCCCTCCTTCTTAGTACATACTGCACCTATAATTACTTCCAGACACTCAACAGGGTTTCTACCTCTAGCCTGATAGATTTTGGGCATGTGGTAGCAATTAGTGATGGTCACAGCGTGATGGAAATCTACTGTGTGTAAATCCTGGCAAATCCCTGTTCGGGATTCATGGGGGGCAATTATTCAATCCCGGCAAATCCCGGTTCGGGACTAAGAGGGTTAAAGCAGGTAGATTTAGACCTAATGTGTTGTTTATAGCCATGCTGACCACAGAGGCCATGTGGGGGCTGTCACCAAGCAAGGAGATGGAGGGGTTCATTACAATCAAGTTAATTAAATGGTGGTGGGTGAAATGAAGTGGTAGGTAGGTAGGTAGGTGAATGAGTCAATCTGGCAGCACTGACGCCGCACACTGCGCGATATAAATTCCATATTTAGAAGAAGGTGTGCGCGAGCCATGTGTGAGTGTGTGGATGCATGGGCATATTGGTGTGCACATGAATGTTTGTATACAGCTGGCTGAGGTATTGCTGACTTATGGGTGCTCTTTATACTGTAATGGGTGTGTGCTGATGTTCAGAACCTGTGTCGTGTTATAATATTATTATTTATTATGTTTTTTTTTGTTTTGTTTTTATTTTTTGTTCTTATATATGGCTTGTAACCCACTGGAATTTCTGTTTTAGAGATAATAAAGTATTTTGAATTGAATTGAATTGAATATATCATTATTATTATTATTATTATTATTATCGTTTCAGCAGCAGTCCTCAGGGAGAGGACACACCCCCCCTTCCTGGCCCCACAGAGCCCAACAGAAAGGGGAGACCACCTCAACACACCGCACCCTCCAGCCCTCACCCCTCTGCTCCCCCCCTGCTTCACACCGACCTCCGACCTCTTCAGGAAGACTGGCGGCAGGGCGGAGCAGGTCAAGGTTCACGGATGTGTGTCGGCAGTCAACGTAGGCCCAGGAACCATTCCAGCAGGGGGAGACAGGACGCTGTGGCACAAGTTACCCACAGGAGTGGGGACCTGTCACCATTGAGGACAGACTGTGTGTCACAGCTCAAGAGCAGATCTTGGGGATCGGCTTCACAGCAGAGACCCTCGCAGAGTCAGTCAGACACTTGTAGTTCAGGACGCTGTGAGCATTCTCCCCCTGGGGATCCACACACGTCAGGATCTGGCTCCCTCGTCACAGATCCACTCCTGTCTGGGGGCCGTTCAGCAGCAGAGGATCTGGCCGCTTCTGCAAAGTCAGGTGAATCGTGCAGTCCTCCGTCCAGTGGTGATGGCCATGCTCTGTGGGGTCACACTTCCAGACATTGCCAGGTGTCAGGTAGGGGTTTACACCACAGGTGTGAGACAGTGTCAGGTGACCAGGTGTCAGGTAGGGGTTCACACCACAGGTGTGAGACAGTGTCAGGTGACCAGGTGTCAGGTAGGGGTTCACACCACAGGTGTGAGACAGTGTCAGGTGATCAGAGTTCTTCAGGTGCGTCCCCAGAAAGGAATTGCCGTTCAGGGTGTGCCGCTGTGTGGGACAACACTGACCACAGGGACGGGAACAGGTGTGCCGGGCTTCGGACACAGGTCCCCTCTCCTCACCTGCTGAAAGACCTGTGTCCAGCAGTTCACCTTCCGCAATACAGCTGCCCCTCACACCTGGCCGATTTCTGTGATTCCCTCAGCCCTTCAGGGGCAGGTGACCATACAGGCCCTGCTCCTCGCTCACACCCCGGTGACTCCGCATTGGAGCGTGCTTCAGGGTCTGCCCAGAGGTGCAGCAGCAGACCCCAAGGCAGGTTGGGCCATGTCCTGACAAGAAGCACTCATGCACAGGGTCAGGCAGAGAAAGCCGCAAACAGGACTGAGGGGGAAGAGGAGGAGAGGGAAGAGGAGAAGGGAGAGGGGGAGAGAGAAGTGGAGCAGGGAGAGAGGGAAGAGGAGGAGGGGGAGAGGGAAGAGGAGGAGAGGGAGAGGGAAGAGGAGGAGGGGGAGAGGGAAGTGGAGGAGGGGGAGAGGGAAGTGGAGGAGGGGGAGAGGGAAGAGGAGGGGGAGAGGGAAGAGGAGGAGGGGGAGAGGGAAGTGAAGGAGGGGGAGAGAGAAGTGAAGGAGGAGGAGAGGGAAGAGGAGGAGGGGGAGAGAGAAGAGGAGGAGGGGGAGAGGGAAGTGGATGAGAGAGAAGTAGAGGAGGGAGAGATAGTTGAGGGAGAGGAGGAGGAGGGAGAGAGTGATGACCTGTCTGCAGGAGGGAAGCAGGCCGTGCAGCACAGGGCACCAGGAGGGCTTCAGCCCAACAGCCACACCTCCAGGAACTACCAGCATCAACATCAACATTCATCCTCGGAACATTCCAGACTTGAACAGGAATTCTCCAGAGGTGCATCAGGTGGGGAGAGAGACTTCACCAGACAGAGAATGTGCACTTGTGCCAGCAGCAGAAGCGGAGAGGCAAGAGAAGACGTGTGAGGAAGGAAGGTGGTGAGAGAGCAGGGTCCTACAGAGAGCTTGAAGATCAAGGGTCATACAGAGAGCATGAAGATCAAGGGTCATCCAGAGAGCATGAAGGTCAAGGGTCATACAGAGAGCATGAAGATCAAGGGCCATACAGAGAGCTTGAAGATGATGAAGAGTACAGCAGAGAGAGTGGAAGTGCCAAGGGCTTTGACAGCAGAAGGGGAGACAGGGACAGCCGGAGCTGGGAGGATGGGAGAGGAGGGGGGTACAGCGGGGATGAAGCCTCTTTCTCTCACTGCAGCTGGCAGCCATGGAGAGAGGCAGCCTCCTGTCAGCACCCACACAGACACAGCACAGAGAAGGAAAGGAGGAGAGGTCATCGCCACAGAGACAGAAAGAGCAGAAACACAGAACAGCATCGCGGAAACAGAAAGAGCAGAGACACAAGACGTGCTGAGCGACTGTGTGGGGAGAAGGAAAGAAGCAGCGGAAAGAGAGGCAGAGAAAGAGAGGGCAGAACAAGCGCAAGCAGGAAGAGACACGGAAGGAAGGAGAGAAGCAGCAGCAGAAGCGGGCACAGGACACACAGCGCCAGCTGCAGCGCACAGGAGGAGGGAGACCCCCAGGCCACCATCATCCTGACCAGAGGCTCCCTGGCTGTGGCCTCCAAGTGGGACTCCCCCTCCCGCCACTCACAACAAGCGCAGAGTGAGAGCGATGACCCGTGTGACCCGCACTCTGCATCGTCCTCCTCACGCCACACGCCAAGTGACCCCCTTCCTCCAGAAGAGGAGAACGGAGACAGGGAGGAAGAGGAAGGGAGGGAGGAGGAGGAGGAGGTGCCAGAGATGGGTCAGGTGGGATTGAGGGATGCTGAAGCACCAGCAGGGGAGGATGGTGCTGCACTCCAGCAGGAGGGGGAACAGCACAGCAGCAACAGCTGCCACCCTCAGCCCTCACACCTGACAAACCAGTCCACTGGAACAGACAGTGACGTGGATGGCGCCACAGACCAGCAGAGCAGAGACGAGGGCAGGACCAGCCCCCAGGCCCCAGAGCAGAGGGGGGGACAACACAGAGGTGTGCAGGAACACAGAGGAGGTGTGCAGCAGGAACACAGAGGAGGTGTGCAGGAACACAGAGGTGTGCAGGAACATGGAGGAGGTGTGCAGGAACACAGAGGAGGTGTGCAGGAACACAGAGGTGTGCAGGAACACAGAGGACTGCAGGAACACAGAGGTGTGCAGGAACACAGAGGACTGCAGGAACACAGAGGAGGTGTGCAGGAACACAGAGGACTGCAGGAACACAGAGGAGGTGTGCAGGAACACAGAGGACTGCAGGAACACAGAGGAGGTGTGCAGGAACACAGAGGACTGCAGGAACACAGAGGAGGTCTGCAGGAACACAGAGGACTGCAGGAACACAGAGGTCTGCAGGAACAGCTGCAGAACATGCCTCTTGCTGACCTGCAGAAGATGCTGGTGCGTCACCTGACCAGCTTTTTCCCCCTCCCCGCCCAGGACAGTGGGGAGAGTGGTGGGGGGGCATCAGGGGGCCTGACTGACCCAGACTGTACCCGTGGCTGGGGGGCTGAGAGGGGAGAGGTGGGAGGGTTAACCAGAAAGGATGGGACAGGCACAGACAGCCCCTCCTCTGTGGACAGGAAGCGTTGGGGGACAACGCCGCACACTGACGCAGGTGACAGGCAGAGGAGCTCAAAGCGGCCGAGACATGCAGACAGAGACCCGGCCCAGCTGTTTAGAACACACACAGAGAGGGAAGGGGAGAAGGAAGGGGAGAGGGAAGCCTCCTCTGTGTTTCCCCTCCCCAAGCCTGAAGGGGCAGGGGTTCAGACCCTTGCGGCTGCTCTGGAAGAGGACTACAGTGGGGAAGAGGCACCAGGGAGGTCATCGGGGTTCCTCTGTCACGAGGTCATGACGTCCTCAGACTCTGGCAGTGATGCTGA
>CM060336.1:17671-37671 GCA_030674155.1 Stramonita haemastoma
TGTGTGTGTGTGTGTGTGTGTGTGTGTGTGTGTGTGTGTGTGTGTGTGTGTGTGTGTGTGTGTGTGTGTGTGTGTGTGTGTGTGTGTGTGCGCGCGCGCCCAGAAAATATGATTTTCTGACTTTAAGAACTGGGATTAGCAAGGAAGAACCTAGAGGTTTAGCTTCTATCACTGATCCGTGGCAGATATTTGAAGGCAATCTTTGTATTGATCATAAATAAAATTATGTGCTCAAAGGGAAGTTGTTAAAATATTGACATTTTCACCTTTTTTCAAATTATTGTAGATGATGTCATTAGTTGCTCTAAGTAACTCCCAACGTGGGATGGGTGAATATGGTGGTTGTATAGCTACAGCTGCTGGACTGATATTTGACTTTTTTAATAGTTCAGAAGCATAAGTGGCAATCATTTTTTTTGTGATGATATAGAGTTTGTTCTTTTAGGGAAATCAAGCTCAGACTGCTCGGCTATTTCTCTGTGTACAAAATTTTCTCTTGGGCTACTTCTGATGATACATTTTGCAGCTGATAATTCTCTAAAAGCATCTATTGGTAAGACCCCGGCTTCTTCGTACGTTTCTTGGCTAGAAGCATGAACTGGCACACCAAGAGAAAGTTTGATAGCTTTACTGTCCATGCTCTGAATCTTTTTAACAGGTACTTTGGGCACTGAAGAACACCTCTTGTGCATAAGACAGTTTAGACCTAACTTGGGCAATAGATAGATGAATTAAGCTCGGAGAGTCCATTCCCCATGGTAGTCTGCTTATGAACTTTAAAAGATGTAAACTCTTCCTACCTTTGGTTAGAATATGATCAATATGACAATTCCAAGTTAATTTGGGTGTAATAGAAAGGCCTAGAAATGTGGTCATTTGTGTATACTCAATTAATTTTCCTTGTGATTTAAATATTGGAAGACTGGAACACTTCCAAAATCAATTAGCATCATCTTTGTTTTTTTCTGTCGAAAGAGACAATCCATTTTCCATCATGAAGTTTCGAAGTCTGTCCAACTCAGTTTGATATAATCCTCTGAGATAGTTTTGAGCTCTTTGCAGAGTTGATTTTTTCAATGTGGTGTTCTTCCATATGCAGATGTCATCGGCATATTGAACCAAAACCACATTACTTGACAAAGCTTTAGGAAAGTCATGTATAAGTACATTGAATACTATAGGAGCTATTATTGATCCCTGAGGTATACCCATTTCAGTATTGTGGGAAGCAAAATAACTTGAACCTATTCTCATTTGAATGGTTCTCTCTGCTAAAAAAAAAAAAAAAAAAAAAAAAAGATTTTACATGATTGTACATATTACCAGACAAACCAATTTATTCTAATTTTATATAACAAATGCTTATGCCAGACTTGATCATAAGCCTTCTCTACATCTAAAAAAAAAGTTGCTAAAACACTTTTTCTACGAGCAACATTTTCTCTGTGGACCTCTGACCCTAAGAATACAACATAGCGAGCCTGAGAATGTTGGAGCAGAGCTAGAGACACTGAAATGTGCAACATGGGACCATCAGGACAGGAATATCATAGAAGAGGATGGCAACAAAATAAAGCAAAAGTGGCAGAACTGGTGGTAGCAACACTGAGTATGAGTGGCAGCAGCTGCTCAATAACAACAATAGTAGCTCCTGCACTTGTTGCTACGACTGATACTACCAGTCCTGCTGCTGCTGCTGCTGCTGCTGCTGCTGCTGCTGCTGCTGCTGCTGCTGATGATGATGATGATGATTGATGATGATGATGAAGTTGTTGTTTTGTTATTGTCATTGCTGCTACTGCTGCTGCTGCTGCTGCTTCTGATAATGATAATGATAATGATGATGATGATGATGATGATGATGATGATGATGATGATGATGATGATGATGAAATTGTTGTTTTGTTATTGTCGCTGCTGCTGCTGCTGCTTCTGTTTCTGGTGATGATGATGAAGAAATTTTGTTATTGCTGCTGCTGCTGTTGCTGCTGTTGCTGCTGCTGCTGCTGCTGCTGCTGCTGCTGATGATGATGATGATGATGATGTTATTTTCACTACTCCTACTACTCCTACTGCTGCTGCTGCTGCTGCTGTTACTACAGTAACATCACTGCTAAGTGCACTACGAGTATTGTTACCTTGCTTACCTTCAAAATCTCTCTTTCAACTTCATTGGCAAAAAAAAAAATGGGTGTAGACTTATTAACGAGGCATAACTGGGCTACAGGTGCCACAGGACCGACCCCAGGCACAGCAGATGAGGATGACGATGGTGATGCTGATGCTGATGAAGTTAATGGTGATGATGATGATGATGATAAATAATGATGATGATGATGAAGATGAAGATGTTGCTGTTGTTGTTATTGTTATTTTCGCTACTCATATTACTGCTGCTGCTGCTGCTGCTGCTGCTGCTGCTGCTGCTGATGATGATGATGATGATGATGATGATGCTGAGTGCACTATGAGTATTAATATTACCTTGCTTACCTTCAAAATCTCTTGTTCACCTTCAATGCCAAGAAATGGGTGTAGACTTAATGTGGCATTACTGGGCTACAGGTGCCACAGGATGATCCCAGGTACAGCCGAGTCTGTCAGGTCTGCGGTATGATCAGCATCAACATCAGCATCAGAATCTCGTCACGTTGACTGGTTTCATTTCTCCGATCAGTTGTGGTTGTTTGTTGGTGTGTTTTTTTTTTCCCTGGGAGAGGGATCGCTTGTCAAGTTATCAGCAGTGCGATCATACCCCACTTTATATAGCCTTCCTCTCTCTCTCTCTCTCTCTGAATCTCTCTCTCTCTCTCTCTCTCTCTCTCTCTCTCTCTCTCTCTCTCTCTCTTCTCTCTCTCTCTCTCTCTCTCTCTCTCTCTCTCTCTCTCTCTCTCTCTCTCTCTCTCTCTCTCTCCTCTCTCTCTCTCTCTCTCTCTCTGAATCTGTCTCTGTCTCTGAATCTGTCTCTCTCTCTCTCTCTGAATCTGTTTCTATCTCTCTGTCTCTGTCTCTGTCTCTCTAAACACGTGGGTACTAGAACCGACTGGGTGGGTATAGGTCACTGCGCAGCGAGGATTTTCATGGGGTTTTTTGGTTTGGGTTGGGGTGGGGGTTTTTTGATGGGGGGGGGGGGAGTCTTTTATTATTTTTTTTAGGGGGAGGGGGGGGGGCTGTCCCTCGTCATTTTTCCTCATGAGCTTTTAAGGAACGTCAGAGAGGAGGGAGGGAGGTGTGGGGGTGGGGTGGAGGGGTATAGTAGTGTGGGGAGGGGTGTGGTACCGAGTGTGTGGGTGGGGAGGTGTGTGAGTAGGGGGGGGGGGGGGTAGGGGATATGTAGGGTGAGTTAGGTGTGTGTGTGTGTGTGTGTGTGTGTGTGTGTGTGTGTGTGTGTGTGTGTGTGTGTGTGTGTGTGTGTGTGTTTGTGCGTGTGTGTGCACGCGCGTGTGTGTGCATGTGTGTGTGCGCATGTGTGTGCATGTGTGTGTGCACGCGCGTGTGCGTGCATGTGTGTGTGTGTGTGTGTGTGAGTTCACATGTCAAAGCCTTCTTAATAGATAAATTTGTTAATGAATGGAGAGCTGAGCTGTTGGATAGTAGCAGATGCCTTAATTACAAAAACTATAAAATCGATTTTGGTATGGAAAAATATAATATAACTTGTCTACCGGATATATATGTTTACACTCTTATGAAATTTCGTTGCAGTTGTCACAAACTTCCTATTGAGGTTGGACGTTTCCATAACATACCACGGGAAGAAAGAGTATGTTCAAAATGCAATATGTCTGTTATAGGGGATGAATTTCATTTTATCATAGAATGTCCCCAATTTACACATTTACGGCAAGATTTTATTCCTCGGCATTTTCGTCAACCCATGTCCAGTTATAATTTTTGCAGGCTGATGAAATGTAAATCTCGAAAAGTTCTTCTGTCTCTATCAAAATTCATAAAAACTGCAGGTATTTTTTTTTAATTTGATTTGATGCCTTTAACCAGTGTAGATTGTGTCTTTTACAGAAATTTACATACCTTTAAAAAAAAAAAATGTCATGAGTCTTTAATATTGTTTGTTTATTATTTTGTGATGAACGCTTGCCTTTCAGTTCCTGTTGGAATTGATAATACTTTTGGATGTATTGCTGTAAGGTTTTTTTTCTCCTGTTGAACTTGTTTGATATCCTCCATGCCCCAAAAGGGGTGAAAGGAATTAAATCTTGAATTTTGAATCTTGTGTTGCTCGGGGCTTTTTTTTTTTCAGCAGCAGAGAGAGAGAGGGGGAGGGGAGATGTTGAGGAGATGGAATCCTACATTCAATGGAGAAGGAGGAGGAGGAGGAGGAGGAGGAAGACGATATCTCTTACAGCAGACGGGGGCCGAAAACCGCGAGGAGTGGAGGAAGCTGGTTTTACCCAAAATTTTCAAGGTCGATGAGACTACGGGGATAGGTCGAGGTGAAGGGTCAAGGTCTAAAAAATACATGCTGTGGGGACTGGCCATATATGCAAAATTACGAGGATTCTTTTTTTTTTCTTCTTTCTCTGCTGATGCTCTGACGGTTGAAATCGCATCAATAAGTCAGAAGAGAACTAGAGGTTCCAGATTGTATCCAATAATGCCCATTGGCTTTCTAATTTCAATGACCTCATCTTTGACCTTTCGTTCGCCATGGAATGGGACGACCATCACAACCTCCTCTGGTGTGTGTGTGTGTGTGTGTGTGTGTGTGTGTGTGTGTGT
This sequence comes from Stramonita haemastoma, assembly GCA_030674155.1. NCBI lineage: Eukaryota > Metazoa > Mollusca > Gastropoda > Neogastropoda > Muricidae > Stramonita > Stramonita haemastoma. The sequence goes on from CM060336.1 coordinate 22,412, forward strand.
GTGTGTGTGTGTGTGTGTGTGTGTGTACGCGCGGGCAATATCTATCCAATGTGTGTGTGTGTGTGTGTGTGTGTGCGTGCGTGCGTGCGTGCGTGCGTGCGTGCGTGCGTGCGTGCGTGCGTGCGTGTGTGTGTGTGTGTGTGAGTGAGCGCTGGTGTGTGAGAGACGCACACACACACACACACAGAAACGGACGGCCAGGCAGATAGATAGATAGATAGATAGATAGATAGATAGATAGATAGATAGATAGATAGATAGATAGATAGATAGATCAGACAAACAGACACACACACACACACACACACAACACACACACACACACTAACACACACTAACACACACACACCACACACTACACACACACTACACTAACACACACACACACACACACACACACACACACACACACACACAACCACTGCACACACTCACACACACACACACTAACACACACACACACTAACACACAACACACACACACACACACACACACACACACACACACACACACACACACACACACACACACACACACACACACACACACACACACAGGGCGAACATTTATGAGCCAGTGGTTGAATTTTTCATGGTGATAGGTACCATTTTACCTACTACTACGGACACTACGACAAGGAACATTCCAGGCAAGTTCACTGACATATCATATGAAAGGATCATGGTCAATGCTGATATTGGGGCGATAGGGGAGGAGAGGGGGGAGGGGCGAGGGTAGCCTGTGACTGTAATAACCTACCACAGCTCGAGGAGGAATGGGGAGGGGAGTGGGGGGGGGGGGGGGGGGGGTCACGTACGCGCGTAGTAGCATTAAAGGGGGTGACACCTGAAACCTGCGTTCAAGTGTTTCTCCATTTTTTTTTTTTTTTGGTTGGGTGTGGTGGTGGGGGTGGGGGGGGGGGGGGGTTAGAGTGGAAGGGTGATAGAGGTGGGGTATGAACTCTTATTCAGGAGTGGTTGTCCTTTTATGTGATGATATTTCTTTTTTTTCTTTTTTTTTTTTGGGGGGGGGCTGCCTTTATCTTTTGTAAGGTCTCGGTCCCGCTGTTCCCACACCGCTCACTTCAATCTCCCGGCCACAGCCACATACCCTGATTCGTTGTGTCTCATCCCCCGGGGGTCAGGAATCCACAGGGAGCCCCCATCAATATCAGGTCGTCGTGGGGCCACCATCCTGACTGGATTTGACATTTTCTTCTGTCTGTCTGTCTGTCTGTCTGTCTGTCTGTCTTTCCCTGTCTGTCTGTCTGTCTGTCTGTCTGTCTGTCTGTCTGTCTGTCTGTCTGTCTGTCTGTCTGTCTGTCTGTCTGTCTGTCTGTCTGTCTGTCTGTCTGTCTGTCTGTCTCTCTCTCTCTCTCTCTCTCTCTCTCTCTCTCTCTCTCTCTCTCTCTCTCTCTCTCTCTCTCTCTAATACGCTTTGTTTTATGTACTGTCATAATACACTTGAACTGAAAGTTTTTTCTTCTGTGTATGTGTGTGTGTGTGTGTGTATGTGTGTGTGTGTGTGTGTGTGTGTGTGTGTGTGTGCGTGCGTGCGTGCGTGCGTGCGTGGTGTGTGTCTGTGTGTGTGTGCTTGTGTGTGAGTGTGCTTGTGTGTGAGTGCTTGTGTGTGTATGTATGTGTGTGTGTGTGTGTGTGCGTGCGCGCATGCGTGCGTGCGTGTGCCTGTATGTGTTTGGAATCAGCGCATCCAAATCTCACAATCAGACAAACAGAGAGAGAGAGAGAGTGACAGAGACTCAGAGATAAAGAGAGACACAGAGACAAAGAAAGACAGACAGACAGACAGAGAGACAGACAGACAGATAGACACAGAGAGAGAGAGAGAGAGAGAGACAGACAGACAGACAGACAGACAGACAGAGAATGACGGAGCACAATCAAGCACCTTTGCAAGGGAAATAACTCATCACACACACACACACACACACACACACACACACACACACACACACACACACACACACACACAGAACAAAGAATTCTGAATTACCCCCAGTATATTATTGTCAAGCTCAGTTTTCAAAGTTTATTTGATCAGAACGACAGTCTCTGCAATCACACGGGCTCAATTTTCTTGATCAATATAAATATATATATAGCAAATTCAAGTCCTTGACAAAATAATACATTCAGATAAGCAAGCAAATCCCATCACTGTATAATTATACCATATGAGAAAGAGTGGAAAAGAGAGAGAGAGAGAGAGAGAGAGAGAGAGAGAGAGAGAGAGAGAGAGAGAGAGAGAGAGAGAGAGAGAGGAGAGAGAGAGAGAGAGAGAGAGTTTGGAAGGGGGGGGTGCTAGGACAGCCATACAACATTTTTTTTTGGTCTATAACAATCATCATTAACATGATTAGTTTGAACACACACAACACTAAAAATTGTAAAAAAATTTCTTTTTTTTCAAGCTTTGTGCTGCCTCACTTTCATATCAAACACTGGACATACCCAGGTTACCACCTCCACCCCCCCCACCCCCACCCCACCCCCCCCCTCCACCCTCCCTCCCCCTTGCTGGGGATGCCAAAGGGCCTGTCAGCAACGACAGCATCCCCACCTTCTGGAAAATTCTGTGCTGGGAATTCCCTCTTTTCTATCCCTCTCTTTGTTCCTACCGTGTTCCTTTTTTTTTCTTCTTCCTGTCACTTCCTTCTAGTTGATTTGTCTGTCCAATTTTCTGCTTTTTTTTCATTCGTCCAGAAAAACTTCCAAGTTAACAGTTCTCTGAGCTTCTCTCCCACACACAAAGTCGGATGCCCTGTTTCTGACTCGTCAGGCACAGAATGGCAGCAACGCTTTTTCGGCTCTATGACAGATCACAATAGTCGCTGCTTAACAACCCTTTCAGTACGGCAAGCCTGTTTTCCGGCTCGGCTTTCTGCTACCCTTCAGTCCTGTAAGGAGGAAAACCGGCGCCACCGATTTTTCCTTCAATTCCTGGGTTTCTGGGGTGCAGAAGAGTGCAAAATGGGTACCTAGGTAAATTTTGCACACACACACACACACACACACACACATGAAGCTCTATAAACATTCTCGTGGGAAAGGAGAAGCAGTGTTTGCCATATATATCAAAACTGCTTTCCAGAGTCTGTGGATGCCAGTTAGCCGCATGACGGATCACTATAAACAAACCCTCCTCTGGTGCCGGTGCTGTTATCGCCGGGAAATCGGCTGACCGGACTGAAAGGGAAAGTGCGAGGGCAGAATTTCAGGACAGGATAGTAATTGTTAGCAGATCTATAGTCAGTGCTGTAAGGGCTAAGAATTCAATCACAAAGAAAAAAGAATCTCCTACTGACAATACAAGAATTGTCCCTAAAACCACAATAGCACATCTTTAACAGACACATGGATGGATGGCAAATGCATACAACACCTTTTTCTTTTTTTGTTAAGCCCATAGATATGTATTTATACACTAGCCTAGGTTCTTATGGAGATAATCTTGACCAAATTTGAATACATCACAGCATTGGATTTTCCTGGCCACATCCATAAATCAAAATGGATAACTTTTGACTCAAAAATCACAAATACACACATACACAGATGGATGGACAGCTAAAACTTTTTGCAGCAGTTTTGAAGCCTTAAAAAAAGGTAAGGTACAGGTGTTCCTATATCCCGTATGGTTGTTATGTTAGAGAGCGAACTGTCAGAGACCTCAGCTTCTCTAGGGGCCAGCATATTGAGGGCAGTGCCCATCTCCTCTCCCTCACTGCTTTACCTTCCCTGACCCTAAAGAGGACAGGTACACATTTACAGCTGAGTGAACTGGGGGAACTGTACTGAAGCCAAGGCGTGCTAACGCCAAGGAAATAAAGGCTTGCACAATTTGCCGGTGTCTCCCGATTTAGAAGCACAATGTTGCCCTCGATCTGTGCTCGCATGGGAGGTAATCATGTTACAGCCCCATCACATTGGTGCCCCCTTCAGAAAGTTAACGCTATCCCTGCATTAAGGGAGAGAACCCCTCTTTCCCAGTACACGTGCACTGTGCACATTTATATGCTTCTGTAACCTGGTAGTGGGTGATACAGAGGGAAGGGTTAGTAGATGGCTGGTCACCCTGTAGCAGGTTACCCCTAGGGAAAAGGTTAAAGCTTAACTCTCGGAGGGCAGCTGTCCGCAATAGCGGATCATTTTTGAGGAATGGTTTTGGACGGCCGTCCGCTACAGCGGATTTGCTGTCTGCAGATTTTTCACATGGCGGCCACATTGATACTATGACTAGTACAGCTGAACACAGCTTTGTGAGCCTGTCCAAGGTCGAATGCAGAGCATTGTCAGTTGATTCCGTGTGTTCCAAACTCTTTGTTTGCAGTTGCAGAGAGTAGGGGGCATGGAGTAGTGACAAGGAGTACAAAATTCATAGCATTTTTTCTTCATGCTTGTCAAAGCTTAAATATTAAAGTGAGAACTTCAATCTTTTCATATGTACTAACCCAGCATGTTGTTTTATAAGTTCAGAAATGTTCATGTTCTTTCTCTGTGTTTTGTATTTTTTATGATTTTTTTTTACAAACCATTACAAATGGGCCGTCCATGGGGGAAAAGCAAGGGAGAGAACTGGCCGTCCCAAGTGAGTTAAGAGAGCAGGTGATAATGTCTTGTGGTGCTGTGACTGTGATAATGTCTACCTGTTCTGTTGGTTAAAAGCGAGCTTGACTGAAACTGGCCAGACCACATTCACACACACACACACACACACACACACACCACACACACACACACACACACACACACACACACACACACACTAAACAATTCATCACCGAATCCACACAGTTTAAAAAAGAAACATGCATCATGCACACATCTTGAACATCCCTCTCTCTCTCTCTCTCTCTCTCTCTCTCTCTCTCTCTCTCTCTCTCTCTCCCCCCCTCTCTCTCTCTCCCTCCCCCCCTCTCTCTCTCTCTCCCACCTCCCCCCTCCCTCCCCCCACCCTCACTCTCACATCTCTCTCTCTCATCTCTCAACTCTCTCATCAAAAACAACAACAACAACGCTACTACTACAACAACCACCACACAAACAAACAAAAACAAAACAAAACCAAAAAAAAAACCCACCCACACCCACTCTCACGACTTCCAGAAATTAGGATTCTGCTGCAAGCGGCGCTGAAAGTTCTGGAACCATTTCTGCAAGGTGCTGAGAGGCACGAAGGTCTCGGAAGGGTCGGGCACCATGGCCTCCTGCTTGAGGGCGAAGGAGGAGGCGTAGTTGAAGAAGTTCTCCAGCATCTTGGAGGAGAACTCCACGAAGGGAGTGACCGAGGTCTCGCTGCTCTGGGTCACTGCCGGGGTCTGCTGGGCCAGCTGGTCTAGGGGTTCCACGGAGATGCCGATCTGAGCCAGGTGAGCCTGTTGCTGGGCCAGGCTTCCGAACTGCACCGCTGGGGGGTCTGCACCTCCTGTGTGTGTGTGTGGTAGTAACCAAAAAAAACAAAACAAAAATTTTAATTAAAAAAAAATATTAATTTTTTTTAATTTCAATATTTTGAGAATTTTTTTTTTTTTTCAATTTTGGAAACAAAAAAAAAGTGTTTACCAAAAAAAAAAAAAATTGTGAGGTTTTTTTTTTTTTTAATTTTTGTAGGCTTGTCTACTTACTTACCCCTAATGTGTAGGTTTTGAGAGAGAAAAATTTTATTAAAAATTTTTTTTTGTGAGGGTGGTTTTTTTTGTTGTAGTTTTTTTTATATATATTATTTTTAAACTTGTCTACTTACACTTATTGTTTTGGTTTCGAGAGTTGTCTTTTTTTTATTTTATTAATTATCTAAAAGGCAAAGGTGTGTCCATTTTGAATATATATTTTTTTCCCTTTCAATTTTTAGACTTGTTCAACCTAGGCCCAATGTTGGGTTTAGAGAGTTGCACTTTTATCCTCTATGAGGCAAAGGTGTCCATTTCAATCATTTTTTTTTTTCCATTTTTTCATTTTGATTTTTAGACTTGTCTACTTACCCCTAATGTTTGGGTTTAGACAGTTGTCTTTTTATTATCTAAGAGGGAAAGGTGTGGGGGGGGGGGGGGGGGGTGTAAATAAATTTTTCTTCTTTTTCTCCTTTTGATTTTTGGACTTGTGTACCCCAATGTTGGGTTTAGAGAGTTGCATTTTCATCATCTAAGAGGCAAAGATGTCCATTTCAAATAATTTTTTTCTCTTTTTTTTTTCCTTTGATTTTTGCCCTTCTTTACCTCAATGTTGGGACTAGTGAGTTGCATTTTTCTTATCTAAGAGGCAAAGGTGGGGGGGGGGGGGGTTAAAATGATTTTGTTCTTTTTTTTTTTTTTTCCTTTCAGTTTTTGGACTTGTTTACCCCAATGTTGGGTCTAGTGAGTTGCGCTTTTCATTATCTAAGTGGGAAAATAAAATAAAAAGTGTTTAGGAATAGCTCCTCTTCCATCCTTCATTCACCACAAGTCATATGTGATGACACGCATTGCACCAAAGGTCCATTTTTCATTGTTAGCAATAGTAGCATGTTATCGGAATACTTTTTTTTTTTAATGTACGGTATTCAAAAAAAAAACAACCCAGATTGAAAACCAGACCATCCTATGGGAAGTTATTACAAATTGAAATGCTAGACACCAGAGAGTGATGAAATAAAAAAATTTTAAAAAGGCGAATTTTGTATTTAACCCTTTGCTGGGCACAGCAAAATCATTTGTCACCTTCCTGCCGGGCAGAGAAAATGGAGGTGGATGGCTTGTGAGTGGGTGTATGTATTTAACATGCAATAACTCTACAATGGTCAGGTGGATTTTGATGAAATAAAAACAGCAAGATGCAGAAATGAATAAAGAAATTGCTAATACCCAATTTTTGTCATTATTTTTATTTTCTTTTAGAATTATAATGCATAAACACACAAAGTCATTGATTGGTTTGTGTGTGTTACAGTTAGCATTGCAATAACTTTAGAATGCGTGCATGGATTTTGATTAAATAAAAACTAAAACATTAAGAAACAATTATAGAAAAGATATTTTCAACCTACTGTTGGTTTTTTAGTTTTTTTGATAAATGGTGCACGAACACATCGAACATTCCGACGATCGCCATTTTTGTTTACCGATGATCGCGATCAGCTTAACGTTTAAGTTTGAGCCGCTACCGTATCAAAATCCCGAATAGCAACCAAATAACAAAATATATCAAGTTCTGAACCATTGCCGAACTTGAAATCCACGATAATTTCCCCAAATCTAAGAGTAGAATTCAAAACGCGTATCGGCCGTGTTAGATTTGACGATCGATTTTCGTCTCGAACTTCGCCGTAGTCAAAGTCGTCTCTCTCACTTCAGTCAACAAACTCAGAAGTGCACACACTACTAGGATCGATTACATCGATATTTGAGCCTAGATACACATCTCACAGCGTCATATTTTCGGCATGGAAGCTGTAAAAACGATCGTAAATGTCGGGTTCAAAGATAGCATCCATCTTGGAAAAATTTGCGATTTTTTTTCCTCCAAAACTTGCAACAAACTCACTCCAATCGCCGCCATTTGTAATAAACATGCGGAAGTCTCGCGGGCAGTCTCGTGGCTTCTATATTCACGAGATTTGAAGCGAGATTGGTGGGAATTTCGAATGTATGATCGCTCTGAAGTGACGGTCGTGTCGCCGGGCGCTTTGGGGCGTTTTGCCCAAGGACAGGGTCGGGCGCTTTGGGACGTTGTGCCAAGCAAAGGGTTAATGGTCAGAATGAGGAGGTGGGTGGATTTCTGTTTAAAAAAAAAAAAAAAAAAAAAAAAAAGCCTTTACAGCACAAGGAAAGAAAAGTATGCCTTCCCACTATCCCTATGTAAAGGGAGAGAACCCCTCTTTCCCAGTACACGTGCACTGTGCACACTTGTATGCTTCTGTAACCCGGTAGTGGGTGATACAGAGGGAAGGGTTAGTAGAGGGTTGGTTACCCTGTAGCGGGTTACCTGTAGGGAAAAGGTTAATACTTCAGAACAAAGTTGAAGAACACTTTCTGCTTTATAATCAATCAAAATCTCAAAATCAACAACCTGACCCCTACCTGCCGAAAACGGCTTTAAGAAGGGAAAAGCGCATCAGCTGCAATGCGACTCGTTCTAATTTCTAAAAATATCCTTTCCCTGACTTCAGATTGACGTAATTTTCTAAAAATTATCCTTACCCTTACTTCAGATTGACAAAATTTTCTAAAAACTGTTCTTACCCTGACTTCAGATTGACATAATTTTCTAAAAACTGTTCTTACCCTGACTTCAGTTCGGCATAATTTTCTAAAAACTGTTCTTACCCTGACTTCAGATTGACGTAATTTTCTAAAAACTGTTCTTACCCGACTTCAGGTTGGCATAATTTTCTAAAAACTGTCCTTACCCTGACTTCAGATTGACATAATTTTCTAAAAACTGCTCTTACCCTGACTTCAGTTTGGCATAATTTTCTAAAAAATATCCTTACCCTAACTTCAAACTGACATAACTTTCTAAAAACTGTACTTACCCCGTGAGGATACTGAGGGGGGGGGGGGGGGGGGGGGGGGCTTGTTAGTATATTTTACATCCCCACCTTCTGGAAAGTGTATGTTAGAAATTTCCTCTTTTCTATCCCTCTCTTTGTTTCTGCCTTCTTCTTTCTTTTCTTCCTGCCACCTCTTCCTTCTGGTCTGTTTTTCTGCCTTCTAGGTCCCGTTTTCTGCCTTTTTTTCCCCAGAAAGACTTTAAAGATAACACAAGTTTCTCTCTTTCTGCTGCAGTCAGATGCGCTGGGCCTGACTTGTCAGGCGCTTAACGGCAGCGCAGAGCATTTTCGCTCGTATAGCAGACAACAATAGATGATTTTGTCTAATATCACTTATTGTGAATCTGCAGACATTTTAATGAAGAACAACAATAGATGCTGTTTGAGCGTTCGACAAAGAAGAAGAAGAAGAAGATAAAAACTGTCCTTACCGGACTTCAGATTGGCGATTTTAAAGATGGCGCTGGGTTTGTGGTTAGAGATGTGACCCAGCAGAAGCCACACTGGTCCCTCAGGACGAGGCCAGGAAAAGTAGACTGAAAAATACACACGTTTATAAATAAATAAGTCAACAAATAAACCCATTGATAATATATATTATACAGTTTACATGCGCATGCACACACACACATTATATGCATATATATTATATATGCATGCATGTGTGCACACACACACATGCACACACACACACACACCACACATACGCATGCACGCACGCACGCACACAGAGTCACACACACACACACATACACACACACACACACACACACACACACACACACACACACACACACACACACACACACACACACACACAACACACACACACACACACACACACACACACACAACACACACACACACCACACCACACACACACACATGCGCGCCGCCACACACACACACAGTGACACACACAGTGACACACACACACCACACACACACACACACACACACACACACACACACACACACAGGGGGATGGGATAGCCTGGTGGTCAGAGTGATGCGCTTGTGATCTGTTGACCCAGGTTTGAATCTCATTTAAGAGGATTTTTCCTCTGGAGTTAACATCAGTGTCGTCTCCATCCCCCCCCCCCCCCCCCCTAAAAGCCCTTCAGATGAGACTATTATAAACCGAGATCCTGTGTGCAAACACACAGAGAACATCTCGCACACATGTCATAACCTGTACCGCTTTTCGGAAGAGTTTTGCCAACAAAACTACTTCCACTGTTCCAGTCCAAACAGGCTTCCATTGCATTTCGCTCCAGCTATAGATCATAGACTCCAAGGTTGCTGATTATTATCTTTAACTTCCAAGTACTCCTTTCATGCAATACTTGGGGCCCGTAGTACTATTACTGAGCCAGTGGTGAGAGCTTGGCGCCCATGATTTTAATGGCCTGGGATTGAGCCCCCCACAGAGGCAGCACCCATTTGAGGAACTTTTACCTCAGAGTTAATCAACATTAGTAATGACTCTACTTGCCCGGCAGAAGTCTTTAGATGAGACTACAAAATCAAGGCCCTGTGTGAGGGCGCACATAGAACATCTTGCGCACGTGAAAAAAAAACAAAAAAACCTGTTCTACCTCATTTTGTGTGGGTAGGAAGGGATGACAAAAATTTTTAAACCAAAACCAAAAAAAAAAAAAGCCTGTACACAGGTGTGTTTAGACACCATCCCTGAAGTCAAAAATATGGATTGGTGGGTAAAAGCAATTGGATCCTAAGCAAAATCTCACCATTCGTGAACCCCAGAACTCTAGTCAAACAAGGAACAACAAAGCAAAAGCAAAAACAAACCCAAAACTACTAGTGGTTAGGGCGTTGGACTCGTAATCTAAAGCTTGCGGGTTCGATCCCAGCTTTCGGCTATGGCGTTGTGCCCTTGGAAAAGGCACTTCACGGCTATTTTCTCACCCCACCCAGGTGTAAAAGGGGTACCAACCTTGTGTTGGGGGTTAACCCTGCGATAGACTGGCGTCCTATCCCGGAGTCTATGACTCTCAGCTGCTGAACGCCACAGAAACCGGGATAAGCACCGGCCTGATGAGCCTTAGGCTCGGGACAGACTTTAACTTTTAACTTTACTAATAGTATCCATCACTTACCTCATGGAGAGTCAGTCTAGGGGAGGGAGGGGGGTCTATTGTATCATGCACTAACCTCAGTAACCTGTTGTCAACATCACAGACTCACACATATGCAACCACCCACTCAATGGTTGGAATAAATTTATTCTGCTTGGCTGTGTGTGTCTGAAAACCCATACTTCTTTTTAAAACATGCACAAAAAAAAAAAAAATCCTACCACTAGGACTAGGAAATTAACCACGTTTTGTCAATGGATTAACCTCTTTACTGCGCTGTTGACGAAACAGCGTTCATCATAGAAACCATCGCCAGCAATGCTCAGTTGACGATCGCTCTTCATCATGATTCAGCGCTCTCTCTATTTATTTATTTATTTATTTTATTTATTCTTTTATATATATAGAGGATAATGGAATAAGCACTCATGTGCTTTTTTACATCCTGTCCCCGTGTGTATGCAGTTTTGTAAATCTCGTCATCTGTTCCCACCGGCACACAATGGCCTACTCTTACAAAAAGCGGAACCTGATTTAACATATGTGCAAGCTGTTCTGCATGCGTTCATACATGGGGCCTCAGTTTATAGTCTCAATCTTATCCGAAGGACTTTTGAGAAGAGTGGAGCCAGCACAGATGTTAACTCCTAGAGAAAAATCCCCTCAAACGGGAATTGAACCCGGGTCGTCAAATTGCGATTGTAATATATAATGTACCTGTAAGGTAGCCACGTTTCATGGTGAGAGCTTACTCTACTGAAAGAAGCTGAGGACTACTAGCTAAGCCTACTGTGGGGGACGGATAGCCTAGTGGTCAGAACATTGCGCTGGCAATTTGACGACCCGGGTTCGAGTCCAGTCGAGGAAATTTTCTTCCTGTTAGTGGAGTTAACATCAGTGCTGACTCCACTCTCCTCACAAGTCCTTCGGATGAGACTTTAAAACCGAGGCCCCGTGTGTGAACGCACACAGAACATCTTGCGCACACGTTAAATCCTGTTCCGCTTTTCGTAAGAGTAGGCCATCATGTGCCGGTGGGAACAGATGACAATATTCACAAAACTGCATACACAGGAGGACCGGATGAAAAAAAGCACATGATTGCTTATTCTGTTATCCTCGATATAAAAGAATAAATAAATAAATAAATAAATAAATAAATAAATAAATAAATAAATAAATAAATAAATAAATAAATAAACTGACCTGCACCTCCCAGTCCATCAGGAAAGGGCATCTGTCCAGTCATGAAGATGACCAGGTGGTTGATGTTGTCGGCGTCGGGGATGTTGAACAGGAACTGGTTCTCGCTCACCTGCTGGCATTCTGTCTGTACCTGCACAGGTCACACAGCATTGGACTTTTCCTTTTTCCCACAAAATTACCAATGATACTTTTTTATTTTATTCTCTTTTTTTTTTTTTTATTATATATTATTGAGGATAATGGGATATGCACTCTTGTGCTTTTTTTACATCCTGCCCCCCGTGTGTATGCAGTTTTTGTAAATGTCATCTGTTTCCCGCCAGCACATGATGGCCTACTCTTACGAAAAGCGGAACAGGATTTAACATGTGCGCAAGATGTTCTGCGTGCGTTCGCACACGTGGCTTCTGTTTAAATATAAGTCTCATCCAAAGGACTTTTGGGGAGAGTGGAGTCAGCACTGATGTGAACTCCAGGAGAAAAATCTCCTTGACTGGAATCGAACCCAGGTCGTCAAATTGCCAGCGCAATGTTCTGACCACTAGGCTATCCATCCCCTCCACAGTCACAGCTTCCATCATCCCCTATTTGAACTCAAACTTTTCAAGCCCATCCTATCGCGTCTCTACGTCTAAACGCAGGTTTCATAGTTCACGTTAAACCCTGTTCCACTTTTTGAAAGAGTAGGCCCTTGTGTGACAGAGGGAATCGATGACAGAATTTACACAGAACTGCATACACACAGGGACTAGATATAATTTTAAAAGCACATTGAGTGCTTATTCCAATTTCCATGATCCTCAATAACAATGTTTTTTTTTTAAATAGTCAAACAACCCCCCAAAAAATCTAGATAAGATTAGAAATTCATTGGGCCCATCAATAGTAACTCTAGTATAAAAACAAAATAAAGAAAAAAAACACTTCTAGTAAAGAAGTATACCCAAAAAAAATCTCAAACACATGGCTCAGTGAAGACTGAAATCTACACCCTGTGATTACTCTAGATCACCATACTGGTTTTCTTCGAACCCGAAATCTCGTTTTGTTTTGTTTTGATTTTTCCATTCTCAATTTCTGAAATGTACTTTTTCATCAACTTTATTCCCCTTTTTTATTTTTTAAAATCAACGTTGAGTTCGATATGCTGATGGTAGATATAACCAAATTGCAAACGCAGGGTTTTGAAATAGTAAGAACTAGACTGGATGAAAGAGATCGGTGTCAAAACATACTTCATTCTCCCGAACATTCTGGTAGGAAAGTCGAAAGGTGTACGGAGTATCGTAAGTGTTTAAAAAAGATGTGCGCTATCATACTAATCGATTTCGAACATTTTCAGATCGCATACCCATCCTCTGATTTGCTTACCAGCCGTCCGGACACTATAATACCAAACATTCTGAAGAATGCACACTGTTAGATGAAATGAAAAACAAACTGTGCTTTCCAAGAACCTTTCGTGTACACATGACCCAGGGGAGGGCACTCACGGGATTTCAAATATCTTTCGGAGGATTGACCGGCCTTGTGTTGCTGTGGCGTGCTTCCGTTTCCATAGTCAATAGCCAGACACCAGTAACCAACCATGGGTTAACATCGTTTCTATGATCCAACTCATGGATTGTGCGATTATCATTCTCCGTCGAATACTCAGACAACAACTATTGTTGTTTGTCATATGAACGAAAATGCGTTGCACTGCCGTTAAGCGCCTGACAAGTCAGACCCAGTGAGTGCATCGGTGGTCTGGAGGTAACGCGCCTCTCTAGAAAGCTGGAAATCCGGGTTCGAAACGTGTGCTGTTTCGATCCCCGCTTTTACCCGAAACTTTTCCCCCCATCCACTAGACCGTCAGTGGTGGTCTGGGTGCTAGTCTTCCGGTTGAGATTATAAACCAAAATCCCGTATGCAACACGCATTTAGTACACTTTAAAGAACCCACGGCAACCGGAGAAAGAAATTCGCAAAATTATGTTGGAAAAAGCCACTATAATAGGAAAATGAGTATACAGGAATAAAATGGGTGGTGCTGCTCTTATGGCGACACGCTCTCCCCATGTAGGACTGACACTCAAAAAAAAAAAACCAACATAGGCCTACCACTGAAGAATGTCTGTCTTAGATGGCTACACTAGGGATGATCAATTTGGTGTAGTTAATCTTCATCTGAGTGTGAATGGTATGAAGAAAAAGATGGTAAGGTTATGCTGATTCTTTGGTTGAACATATGTATACAAGTTGTAAATCTTTTAGGGGGTTATCTTACATCTGAACTGACGCGGAATCATCAATTAGAGTATCCTACTAACAAAGGCCAGAACAAGTTCTTCCTGAAGATTGCGAGTAGGCAACCGTGGGGTCAGGATATTCATACGCGTATACATACATCGAGTAACAGCATCGATCCGTTCAACACTATATATATATATTGTGTGTAATAATAAAATGTGTTCTTCTCTGCTCCAAAATGTGAATTGAAAAGAAAATCTACAAAGTGTAGACAAGTAAAGCCTACAAAATTGCACTTGATGTGCTGGTTGACGCTGCGACTCTATGAGTAGCCTATACACCAAAATTGGGAGTATTACCTTACAATCCCAAAATGAATTCTGTGCTATGAGTTCCCATTTTTCTATCGCTCTCTTTGTTTCTGCTTTGTTTTCTTCCTGTCACCCCCTTCTTGTCAATTTTCTGCTTTCTTGGTCCATTCTCCTGCTTTTTTTTTTCTCAGAAAGACTTAAAATGATTATATCAATGCTCTCCCACGCAGAAGTCGGATGCGCTGGGCCTGACTTGTCAGGCGCTTAACAGCAGGGCAACGCATTTATGGCGCTCCACCACGAAATGAGTAGCTTAGCACATTACCCAATTTTGCGCTAGGAGCCTTTAAAGGCAGGTGGGGGTCAAGTTGTCAATTTTGTGATTTTGATTGATTATTAAACTAGATCTGTTTATTTATCTTATAATGAAATATCAAGGTATCATTTTTATTCCTTTTGCTTTTAAATGTGTTTTGAAAATACCAAAGCACTCATTCTGACAACCTGTTACTAAAATAAACTTGCCCGTTTCTCATTTTGTCACATCCTGCAGTCTATCATTTCAATTTGTAATCATGTTGCACAGAATTGTCCGATTTTCAATCTGTTTTTTGTATTTGATAGCCACTTTATTGCACACTAATGAAATGTCAATAACTAAAAAATGACCTCATGTGCACTCCGTCTCATTATGTGGTGGAGCGTCACATTCATGCTCATTGTGACAGACAAGAGAAGTTGCTGTCTTGAGCGTTCGACGACGAAGAAGAAGTAAGTCATGAATACAAATCAAAATTCAAGTATGCTGGAACTTGATTTAAAAGCCGAATCCCATTTCTTCCAAAGAGCTAAAGAAACAACAAC
>CM060336.1:44624-57318 GCA_030674155.1 Stramonita haemastoma
TTAAGATGTTTTTTTGAATATAAAAATATAGCAGAGCAAGAAGCTATTTCAGTGACTGTTTTTTGGCTTCAGTTTTTTTTTAATCCAATTTAAATGTGTAAGCAGTTTCAGTCTCTCTAAACAAAATACCAACAAAGAAAAGTTAAAAGACGGGCATTTAAGATATTTTGTTAAAAAAAATGTAGCTCACAAAAAGCCATTGTTGTCGAGCCATATTATGACGATAGAAACAGCTCTCCCCTGCCTCCCTTCCCCCTCCCTTTTCTCCCTCCATTCCCCCTCCCTTTCCTCCGTATAGTACAAACAATATATCACGTTCCTCAAGATATGTTCGGCATCATAACATTACATATTCACACTCAATACCAAAACATCACCATATAACCCTGTACTTAAGACAATGCTTTGTTATTTGTATTTTTTCTGCTTAAGCATGTTATGACCAACGATCAAAGTATGCATCAGTATTACAGTTAGTTTTTATTGTTGTTATTTTTATTTTTTGAAAATCTGATTGAAACATAATTATGAAGACACAAAACAAAAACACTGAACAAGAATCCACGAGTGTTTTCGGAACAACAAAAAAAAGTTTTTCACAGCAGTACATGAATATTTTAAAGGGATAATATAATTGGTCTGCTACAGATTTTTCAACTGTTTCATACATGAACATCGAATGGAAGATATCTATCATGTGTAGGTGGCCCAAAACTACTTTGAAATAGCTGATTAACTTATTTATTCTTTTATATCGAGGATATTGGAATAAGCACTCATTTCCTTTTTTTTTTTTACATCCAATCCCCGTGTGTATATGTTTTTGTAAATTTTGTCATCAGTTCCCACCGGCACACAATGGCAACTCTGTCGAAAAGCAGAACAGGACTTAACGTGTGCGCAAAATATTCTGCGTGCGTTCGTAACACGGGGGCATAGGTTTATGGTCTCACCCGAAGGACTTTTTAAGAAGAGTGGAGTCTGCGCTGATGTTAACTCCAGTAGAAAAATCCCCTTGAGCGGGATTCGAACCCGGTCGTCAGATTACGAGCGCAAAGTTCTAACCACTAGGCTATCCCGTCCCCCTGATCACTGCTCGAGATGATTATTCGCTGATCCCCATGTTGGTGTTATGTCCGGTATTTTCTTCTTGAATATTTTTAGAGGCACAGAATAAAGGAAATCTATTATAGTATGCTATCCTATAATTCAGGGGCCGGGATAGCTCATGGTCAGAGCACTCGCTTTCCCAAGCCGGGGTTAAGCAGCATCGACGGTGGTTACCAGTCGGATGGGTGACCATTTGCGTACCTTGGCTTCAGTACAGTCCCCCCAGTTCACCCAGCTGTTAATGGGTACCTGCCCCTCCTTTAGGGTCAGGGAAGGTAAAGCAGTGAGGGAGAGGAGATGGGCGCCGCCCTCAAAATGCTGGCCCCTAGAGAAACTGAGGTCTCTGATGCCTCGCTTCCCTACGACTGCATAGGGTATGGGACACTTTTACCTTTACCTTATTTCAATGTATTTCAGAGGCACAGCACAAACCAAAATTCATCTCTGATAGATATTATATTACAATAATGGTGTTTTCTATTAAAAAAAAAAAATTCAGGGGAGTAGGAAACAAATGAAATTATCTGTGGTGTCGTATTACGGTAAAGCTGTTATGTATTTAAAAACACAATATACTTTATTCAGAAGAGTAGGACAAAACGAAAATCTATCTCTGATATCGTGTTAACATCATCAGTTAATATGTATATCCAGTTACCCATGATCAAAATCCAAACATGATTACATTTTGTAATGAGTTAGGCAGGTGTCATAAACACTCGATCTGTTTTGCTTGGCTTTATCTCATCATTATTATTTTTAATCGCAGGAAAAGACAAACACGCAATCATCTTAGAATGCATTAAAAACGAAGAGATGAAGCTTCACTTCCTCAGCATTTTTTAAGTTGATGATGTACAAAAACAAAGTGTCATGTGGAGTGTGTGGTTGTGATGTGATGTGATGTGGTGTGGTGTGGTGTGGTGTGGTGTGGTGAGGTGTAGTGGGGTGTGGTATGGTGTGTGGTGTGGTGTGGTGGGAGAGGTGTGGTGTGGTGTGGTGTGGAGAGGTGTGGTGTGGTGTGGTGTGGAGAGGTGTGGTGTGGTGTGGTGTGGTGTGGAGAGGTGTGGTGTGGTGTGGTGTGGTGTGGAGAGGTGTGGTGTGGTGTGGTGTGATGTGGTGTGTGGTGTGGTGTGGTGTGGGTGTGGAGTGATGTAGTGTGGTGAGGTGTGGTGTAGTGTAGTGTGAGCTTAAAGTACTGTGATACTGATCCACACATACACACACACACACACCACACACACACACACACACACACACACACACACACACACACACACACACACACCACACAACACACACACTCTCTCTCTCTCTCTCTCTCTCTCTCTCTCATCTCTCTCTCCTCTCTCTCTCTCTCTCTCTCTCTCTCTCTCTCTCTCTTCTCTCTCTCTCTCTCTCCTCTCTCCTCTCTCTCTCTCTTTATCTTTAGTGGTAAAAAATAGGTTAGTGGATGAATATTAAAATGAAACCTCTGTCTGTCTGTCTGTCTGTCTGTCTGTCTGTCTGTCTGTCTGTCTGTCTGTCTGTCTGTCTGTCTGTCTGTCTGTCTGTCTGTCTGTCTGTCTGTCTCAACATATAATTCATTCACAAGCAGTACTAAAGTTCCACGTGTAGCAAATAAAAAAAATGATTAAAAATACGCAAAATGTTTTAAGTCTCAAAAGAGTGGTCATCTTCATTTCAAAATCAACCCAGCAAACGAACATTAATAAATATTATATTTTTTTCCAGTCTCCAAAAACAAAAATTACAATGTGTGTCCTTTATAGCAAAAAAAAATCTTCAAACATTCTAACAATTAAAACACAGCGCTTTATGTGGGCCAACATAATAAAATCCAATAATGTACACCTAGCATGCTGAAAATAAAGAGTATAGACTGACTACAACAATATGTCCACTAAAATTTACTTATTACCAGGGATATAAAATAAAGAATGAAAATGTCATGATCCCCCTGAGTTTTGGCATTTGTTTAAAGCCATAATTTGCTGTACTGTAAGTAGATAGGATAATCTCACTGACGGTTTAATGAACCACAACCGGTAAGGACAGTTATCATCGGCAGTTTAAGGAATCAAAACCGGTATGGACATTCATCATCGGCAAATTAAGGAATCACAACCGGTAAGGACAATGATCATCGGCAGTTTAAGGCCTCACAACTGGTGAGGACAATCATCATTATCGGCAGTTTAAGGCCTCACAACCGGTAAGGACACTCAGTTATCTCAACACCTCTGTAGCCTGCATGCATTCATTCCCACATTACACAAGCAAAATACCTGGCGGAAAGGTTTAAGAAAAAAAAAATTCCCATAAATGATCAAGACATGGACAATAAGACAAAAAACAACAGTAACCTCCTCCCCTCTTTTCCTTTTGACTTGACTTGAAGTTTGACTTGACTTTCCTTAAAG
Source organism: Stramonita haemastoma (assembly GCA_030674155.1). NCBI lineage: Eukaryota > Metazoa > Mollusca > Gastropoda > Neogastropoda > Muricidae > Stramonita > Stramonita haemastoma. The sequence goes on from CM060336.1 coordinate 48,158, forward strand.
AATGACCCCCCCCCCCCCTTCCTCAACTAAACAATCCCTAAACAAAAACCCCAACAAACCCCCGCCCTGCATAAAAACAATAACAACAAAACAAACAAACCCCCGTAAGTATTAATCACAAAACAACAACAACACACCCCTCCTAAAAAACACCAAACAAAACAACAATCACCACAACAAAAACATAACAAACAAAAACGTAATGTCAGTATCAATCTGTAAAAAGAAGTATAATTTATGCGTTCTTAACAACAACAAAAAGTTGCATAAAGCAAATTAGTTAAACATTACTGTAAGATTAAAGAATCAAGAATTAGAATAACAAACATGGAAAGAAGAAGAGAAAAATAAGTAGGCTTCATAAAAAACCTAACCCAATAATAAGTTGGCTTCTTCAAAAAAAGAAGTAGGCTTCGATTCATAAAAGGATTTAAGGGATTTACATTTTAAAGGGCTAGGTTGTTTTTGAGCACAAAAGAGATCAGGATTCAAATAAAAGGTAAAAAATATCTCTGTGTGCGTGTGAGAGAGAGAGAGAGAGAGAGAGAGAGAGAGAGAGAGAGAGAAGAGAGAGAGAGAGAGAGAGAGAGAGAGAGAGAGAGAGAGAAGAGAGAGAAGAGAGAGGAGAGAGAGAGAGAGAGAGAGAGAGAGAGAGAGACAGACAGACAGACAGACAGACAGACAGACAGACAGAATACAGACAGACAGACAGAGACAGACAGACAGACAGAGACAGACAGACAGACAGACAGACAGAGACAGACAGACAGACAAGAGACAGACAGACAGACAGAGACATACAGACAGACAGACAGACAGTCAGACAGGAAGAGAAAAAACACGCCTCATTTCGTTTAAACAACTGTAGAATACAATAAAATTCAATATGGTTTTAAAAGTTGAAAAAAACAAACAAACAATTCTCTATGAACTCGTTTGATGGACTGACGTTTAAAATCAGCTGACTGGGATAAAATGCATGTTCTTCCAAGTTTCATTTTGAGTAAAAAATAGAAATGACACCATTAACGAGGAAAAAACCAAACAAAGAAAACAAAGAAGTACCTCCCCTCCCTCCCCCCCCCCCCCTCTAGTCACCCCAAACACTCCTCCCTCTTAACTCAAAAACGCAATCACCGAAATCAAAGTCCTTAGGATGAGACTATAAAATCAAGGTCCTGTGTGAGAATGCCCGCAGAACATCTTGCGCACACATACACACAGGGACTGGGTGTAAAAAGACACATGAGTGCTTATTCAATTATCCTCGAAATAAAAGAATAAAATTAAATAAAGCGTCATTCGGATGAGACTATAAACCGAGGCCCCGTGTGCGAACGCACGCAGAACATCTTGCGCACACGTTAAAAACCCGTTTTTGGAAGAGTGTGCCGGTAGGAGCGGATGCTAATACAAAAAAATAACCCAGCATGCACACAGGTGCCGTGTTTAGACACCATCCCTGAGGAAAAATCAAGGAGTTGGAGTCCCCAGGGCGGCTCGGGGCTGTATATGGCAACGTTCTGGCGGCTCCTGCGACGGTACTGGAACCATTCGTATCAGTCACTGCCTTTCCAATGGACCATTTCAGTGCCGTGGAGAGGGGGTGGGTCTGCTGTATGGGTAACAGCTTGCCCTCCATACTTTCTTCGCCAGGCTTTGAGCTCTAGAGCCTAGAGCGTAACTCCATTGTCTTCCAAGACTGACGGATGCCAACTACCTACCAGTTAATGCGTATTTATCTATGCTGAGTGCAAAATGAAAAAAAAGAAGAATATTTCTCTTTGGTGCAAGCACCACGCACATTAGGAAAGCTTTAGACGTAGTGTAGTTTTGTTGTTGTCTTGTTAACTTTTATGTAACACCCCCTTCATTAATTTAAAACAAAACAAAACAAAACAAAAACAACACACACATACATACACAAACACACTTTTCATCCTGTATATTCTGAACGTGAACGCGCAATAGTCTAAATCACCTTGCAGTGAATGGACATCATTACACTAATGAGAAACACACACACACACACACACACACACACACACACACACACACACACACACACACACACACACACACACACACACACACACACACACACACACACAACTGCCCACCCCCCCTTTCCAACCAACCAACCAACCACAAACAACCCCCTCCCCCCCCTCACAACCCGTTACTGTAGCAATACCAGCAGATTAAAAGAAATAATATTGATCATAATATAACACAATGAATTTGTGTCATGCAGATAGTGTAAACCGCACAATCATGCAACCATTCATTCATGCAGAAAGTGTAAATGGTTCAATCATGTAGAAAGTGTCAATCATTCAAGCATGCAGAAAGTGTCAATCATTCAATCATGCAGAAAGTGTCAATCATTCAATCATGCAGAAAGTGTCAATCATTCAATCATGCAGAAAGTGTCAATCATTCAATCATGCAGAAAGTGTCAATCATTCAATCATGCAGAAAGTGCCAATCATTCAATCACTGATCAATCAGCTGTAGGTGTCACGGGGTATGTACGAAATGTCAATAATAACCGGTAACATAAAAATATACAACGTGCCACGTAAACTGTCAGCTCACTACAATATTTCATATCATCACGGGAAGAAAAGAGAAACAAACAAAAGAAAACCAAACCTTCTAGGAAGAAGTAGCCCCCTTCTCAAAGAAGGAGAGAGAGAGGGAGGGGGGGAGGGAGACAGACATATAGACAGACAGAATCAGAGACAGAGACAGAAAGACAGGGGGGGGGGGGGGGGGGGGGTTGAGGGAGAGAGAGAGAGGGGGGAGAGAGAGAGGGCAGGAGAGAGAGAGAGAGAGAGAGAGAGAGACAGAGACAGAGACAGAGACAGAGACAGAGACAGAGACAGAGAGACAGAGAGACAGAGAGAGACAGAGAGAGACGGAGAGAGACAGAGAGACAGAGAGAAAGACAGAGACAGAGAGATAGAGAGAGACAGAGACAGAGAGAGAGAGAGAGACAGAGAGAGAGACAGAGAGACAGAGAGACAGAGAGACAGAGAGACAGAGAAATGGTTGGAAGACACAATGGTATAGATTCAGATCATGAAATTCGTTTTACATGCGAGGTATCCCTATTCTTAAAAAGGAGAGGATCAATTCATACATGAGTGTTGTCCATAGTGTATGTTTTTTGATGTTTTTTTTTTTCAAAGATCTTTTTCAGCACAGTGTTACAGCAATATCATATATTCTAAGCATTATTTTGTCAGCAAATGGATATATATATATATATATATATATATATATATATATATATATATATATATATATATATATATATATATATATGCTACTTGTAGTTTACAGTTTGTGAAACATTTTCTTGGTCGCATAATTATAATGATTATGTTGAAAAAAAAAAAAATGATTATGTTGAATCCGCGTGTGATCCTCATTTCGTTAAAACATTTTTTTTTAATCTCTCAGACAACATCCTTTTAAAAAAATCACAGTTTTGCACGAAGCATAGTTATAACCCCCCAAAAAACGGAAAAGATAGCTCAATAAAAACTGAATTTTCTCCCCAACAAACACTCCATATTGGACTACAATTTACTAGAAATAAAAGCCTTAAATGTTACATATCTGTATGATAATATAGAAAATCCATTGGAAAAAAAGATCCCAACGTCGCAGTGTAAAATGTATATTAAGGTACGGTAAAATTCTCTCGAAGTGCGCATATAAAGAAAAATAAATATTCTGAAGACGGAGTATGGCTGCCTATATGGCGAGGTACTTGAAAACAGTCATACACGCAAATTTCTCATTCAGTGTGCAGTTTCAATCTCACAGTGATTCCCAGGTGGGATGAGTGAGTCAGAGTGTGGCAAATCTTGAGCCGGTTGGAACAAATGATAAAATTTGTAAAAAAAACGCATAAACACGGGGACTGGATGTGAAAAAGTACACCAGTGCTTATTCTATTATCCTCGATATAAAAGAATACATAAAATAAATAAGATAAATACTAACAAGTATCGTTTATATTTCTTTATATAAATATCAATCAATGGAATCGTTATTGAATAGGGTCACAATTCAGTAACAATTAAAACATATAAATAAAAAACTGTTCATGTTATTCTCAGTAGGATATTTAAATTTTATCATTATACTCATTTACATTGTGTTGTTCATATGTAATAACAGAAATTCATTCACCGTATTTATTATCGGAAATAGTAATCATTCAATACTAAATGAAACCCCATAAAACTGTTCGTTTTACTCTGTGTACATCTTAGGAGGGGGCGATGATAGCTCAGTGGTCAGAGCGCTCGCTTTCCCCAAGCTGAGGTTAAGCAGCGTTGAGCGTGGTAACCTCTTGGATGGATGACCGTTCATGCATTTTGGCTTTAGTACAGTCCCCCAGTTCACCCAGCTGTCAATGGGTACCTGCCCTCTTTAGGGTCAGGGAAGGTAAAGCAGCAAGGGAGAGGAGATGGGTGCCGCCCTCAATATGCTGGCCCCTAGAGAAGCTGAGGTCTCTTATGCCTGGCTCCTTAATTAACGACTGCATACGTTATGAGAATACCTTTACCTTTTTTCTTCAATATTCGACATCAATATACATAAATTCGGCCTGTAATAATATTAATGTCAAACGAAATAATGGAAGCCAACAAAAATCTTTTTTTTCTCCTTTTTTAAAATTCTTTTATATCGAGGATAATGGAATAAGCACTCATACGCTTTTTTTTTTTTTTTTTACATCCAGTCCCCGAGTGTATGCAGTTTGGAAATCTTGTCATCTGTTCCCACCCCCGTGATTTTTTAAAAAAAATCTGATTTATAAAGAATTTTTGTTTCTGCTAATGATCAGTCTGTATCAATGGGCAGCTAACTATTAACAGTGTGTGTGCCATGTTCCGCATTTTACCATTACAGTACAGTTAATATCAGACACATCAGGATAACAAGACAACTGTCTATCTCTTCAGTAAATTCATCTGTGACGCTCCACCACAAAATGAGTCGCTTTGCACCTGACCCACTTTTCCGCTAGGAGACGTTCTATGCAGGTGGGGGTCATGTTGTCGATTTTGAGATTTTGATTGATTATACAACTATAGCCATTCTTCTACACTGTAATGAAGTTTCAACGCGTAGTTTTGTTTCCTTTTGCTTTTAAAAACTAATTTTAAAAACCCAAGCCCTCATTTTGACTACCAATTACAATGCAAGACACGTCCATTTATGTTGTCACTTTCTGCAGGTCTATCATGTCAATTTGTAAATACCTTTTCACAGAATTGTCCCATTTTCAATCTGTTTTTTTTTCTGTATTGAATAGCCCTTTCATTGCAGATTAATAAAATTTTAACAAATAAAAATTGACCTCTGGTGCAATGCGACTCATTATGTGGTGGAGCGTCATTTAATGAAATTTATTGAATTCTTTCTTTTTCTTTCTATCGAACCCAGCTTTTCAATATCGTCTGCCAGGCGAAAACTGCTGGTTAAATATCAGAGTGGGGAGTTTTACTATGAGCACACACCCTCCGAAAAGACCCCCTCCCCATAAAAAAACCCAAACCCACATTAAGACTAAAAAATCAAACACCCCTCCCACCCACCCAATAAACACACCGCACGCCGCCCCGCCCGCCCGCTTTGCCTGTACGCACGCACGCACGCATGCGCGCGCACGCACACATACACGCACGCACGCACGCATACACAAACCAACCAACCAACCAAAAAAAGCACACACACATTTTCTCTTCCAGCCTAAAACAAAAAAAGCCACGAAAAAACAAAAAGAAAAAAGAGAACACTTCCTTTATCTTTTCTTCGAGACATGGAAAATTTGTTAGAAGCCATGAATTTGACGTTTTTAGAAATAACAGCACACACACACACACACACACACACACACACACACACACACACACACACACACACACACACACACACACACACACACACACACACACACACACACACACATACACACACTCACACACACACTCACTCACACACACAACACACACACGCACGCACACACACACACACACACACACACACCAATAACAAAGGCACACACATACGCAATGACATATAACAAAAGGCACACATACCAAAACATCGAATATTCATAACAACGAGAGCTTTTCAACATAACAAAATACCCGTTCATCAATCCTGTATCGTTCTACTTGATCAAAAATTGTCAAATCTAGAAAAAAAACCACAGACATATTCAGTGGTTTGGACATTTTTAAATATAAAAAAATCCTTTGAGGTCACAGTTATATAAATGAATAAACTGAATAGAATGAGTCATTGGTGTCTTTGTGTGTGTAATAAACAAGATGTGTCAGTAACCTCACATGCCTTTTTTAAAAAAAAAAACTTCACACAAAAACCAGAACAATAAAAATAAAAATAGGGTAATACAAAAATATAAACATACATGATCAATTTTGCAGCTATATGCCTGTCAAAATAAATTCTTAAATAACCATTGTCATCAATGCTGAATTCTGTCTTAACAATTATAACACTGGCATTAAAAAAAAAAAAGTTGTAAGTTTGAAACAAAACCTACATGAAAGTGTTCGTTTCTTCTTTGAAATATTATACTGATATAAATTCCGTTTGGGCCCAAAACTTTTACCCCATCCATTACATCTTGAGTGGTGGTCTGGGTGCTAGTCTTTCGAATGAGACGATAAACCAAGGTCCCGTGTGTTACACATCATTAATTAGCGCACGTAAAAGAACCCACGGCAACAAGAGGGTTGTCCCTGGCAAAATTCTGTAGAATAAAAGCCACTCTGATATAGGGAAACAAGTACAATTGCAGACAGGAAAAGACAAAAAGGTGGTGCTGCACTTGTGGCGACGCACTCTCCCCCCGGGGAGAACAGCCCGAATTTCATGCAGAGAAATCTGCTGTGGCAGTTGTATATAAAAAAAATCTTAATTTTTATCTTCAGCCCTGACAAGCTCTTAAAACAAGAACAGCTAGCCTGCATTCTCCACTAAAAAGGAGAACAATTCTCTGAAGTCAGAGTATGGCTGCCTATACCGCAAGGTAGTTAAAAACAAAACAGACATTCTGTCAGTAAGTATTTTATCTTTATTCTTATTTATTTTCCCCGTTCCTCGGCTGGAGCCCCCAGGTCTACCTAAGATGAGATTTTGCAACCACAAAACCTTTAAAAAAATTCTTTCATTTCGAGAATAATGGAATAATCACTCATGTGCTTTTTCTTTCTTTCTTTCTTTCTTCTTTCTTTTCTTTCTTTCTTTCTTTCTTTTCTTTCTTTCTTTCTTTCTTTCTTATTTTATTACATCCACTCCCCTGTTTATGCAGTTTTGTCAATAATGTCATCTGTTTATACTGGCGCACAATGATTCTCTTCCGAAAAGCGGAACAGGATTTAACGGGTGCGCAAGATGTTCTGCGTGCGTTCGCACACGGGCTTAGGTTTAGTCTCATTCGAAGGACTTATGGAGGGAGTGGAGTCGGCACTGATGTTAACTCCAGGGGAAAAATCCTCTTGATCGGGATTCGAACCCGGTCAGCAGATCACAAGCGCATCACTCTGACCACCAGACTATCCTGGGGTCACTGTCTTTACGGGGTGGGGAATGGGGGGGGGGGGGGGGGGGGGGGGGGGGGGGGGGGGGGGGCGGTTTACAGTCGTAACGTCACTGGCGTTACAGGGATCATTATCACAGCGACATCAATAAGTGTAAAATGTTGTTGTTGTAACTGTGTAATATATTATGTTGTTTTTTTTTTTTTAGGTTTCTAGTGTCGATAAAAAAAGTGAATTCCTTGCTTATCAGCTAATTAGATTCAGACATTCAACTGCGCAAAGAATCCGGTCTATTTTTTTTTTAAACTTGCTTTCACACATCTTTTTTCTTTCAACACATAATTGTCATGAAAACATGAGCCCCCCAAAAAATGAATAGCCATAAAATGATAGGACATAAAATGAATAAAAAACCTCAATCACATTTGCCTGAATCTAAAACGAGCTACCCCCTAACAATCCGCTTTTCGGAAGAGTAGGCCATTGTGTGCTTATAGGAACAATGACAAAAATTTGACAAAACTGCATACACACGGGACTGGATGTCAAGTAGCACATGAATGCTTTTCCATTATCCTAGAACTTTTTTTGGTTTACGATCCCGAGGGGGGGGGGAAAGATCTATAGTTTGAACTGACTCCCACACTCACAAAGACAACAGCCATTGTCAGTTTTGGGAACCCAGGTGTTTTTTTTGCCTTTCTTTCTTTCTTTCTTTCTTTTTTTTTCTTTCTTTCTTTTTCTTTTTCTTTCTTTCTTCTTTCTTTCTTTATCTTTCTTTCTTTCTTTCTTTCTTTCTTTCTTTTCTTCTTTTTTTTTTTCTTTCTTTCTTTTCTTTTCTTTCTTTCTTCTTTCTGTTTTTAAAGTTCCAAGGCTTTAGGGGGTCCTAGGCCTCCCCCTTCACCTACCCCATAGCCCTTAAGCCGTGGACGCACCACTGACAAGATTTTGCAACCAGCTTCCTCCACTTCCCACTGTAGCAAAATTCGATCCACATGCAGATCAAATATGCCCGTTAAAAATCCTGTCATTCGTGTCAGCGTTCGGTGAGTACTAGTTACGCAAACACGAAAAAATACCCACATGCATCCCCGAAAACGGGAAAGCCTACCTTCATGGTGGGGAAAAATGGGCGCATATAAACACTATATCTCACCATTGGGAACCCCGGAGCTCTCGCCGAGAAAAGAAAACAAAGCATCACCAATGAGTAAAGTCTGTAAAAACAATAACCGGGGGTGGTTGTACAGGTTTTTTTAAAATTCATCATCATCTTCTAACTACATGAAAAAAGCCAATAAAAGTGTCGTATTTTCAGCAATCCCAATTTTTACGACTTTTCAACATATCTCACAAAATCAATAATGCGTTTTATCCAGGCCGAAAACTGTGCAACAATCACAGCACAAGCCAATGCACTTGCAAAACCACGGAAAACCCCAAAACACACACAACCACACACACACACACACACACACACACACACACAAAAACAACACACTAACACTAAAAACACACTCAAAAACCCCCACACAAATCACTAACACACACCACAAAAAACACTTA
>CM060336.1:69918-72418 GCA_030674155.1 Stramonita haemastoma
TGTTCAAAAGAGGATTTCTTCATAGGAGGTTAGTTTTTAGGAGTAGTTCACATTATTAAAAAAAAGTATTTAAATTTGTTTTATTCTTCTATTTCGAGGAGAATGGAATAAGCACTCATCTGTGTGTTTTATTTCTACAACCACTTTCTGTGTGTATGCAGTTGTGTAAACTTTGCCATCCGTTCCCATCGAGCACACAATGGCCTACTCTTCCCAAAAGCGGAACGGGGTTTAACTTGTGCGCAAGATATTCTTCCTGCGTTCGCACACGGGATCTAGGTGTATAGCCGCATCCAAAGAAGAATGTTTTGGGGGGGATGGGGGTGGGGGTGGGTGGGGGGAGTGGAGTCGCTCCAGAGGGAAAATCCTCTTGAACGAGACTCAAACCCGGGCCAGCAGATCACGAGCGCAATGTACATCACTCTAACCACCAGGCTGTCCCGTCTCCATCCTGATGGGAATTAACCCCAGGTGAGAGGTACCGTTTGGTTAATTAAACACGGGCTTTTCAGACAGAGGAAAGAGCATGCATGTGGATCGGGGGTCTAGAGGTAACGCACCTGCCTTGAAAGCGAAAAACCCGGATTGGAAATGTGTAGAGGTTCGAATCCCGTTTGGGCCTGAAACTTTTCCCCCATCCATTAGACCAAGAGTGGTTGTCTGTGTGCTAGCCTTTCGGATGAGACGATAAACTGAGGTTCTGTGTGTTACACATATTTAGCGCACGTAAACGAACCCACGGCAAAACGAGGGACTTGTTGCTGGCAAAATTCTGTAGAAAAAAGCCACTCTGACGGGAAAACAAAATACAGTTGCAGACAGGAAAAGAAAAAAAGAAAGAATAGGTGGCGCTGCTCTTGTGGCGACGCGCTCTCCTAGGGAACAGCAGCCTGAATGTCACACAGAGAAATCTGCCGTGACCTAAAATGAAATGAAAATGAAAATGCATAGTTACGCCAACATGGACCTTAACTCTTTAGGTTATTATTGAACCGTGCTCAATTACAATGACAGCGGGTAAGGCGTAATAATAATAATAATAATAATAATAATAATAATAAGAATAAGAATAAGAATAAGAATAGCAACTGTGACAACGACAACAGTAAGCTAAGGCATAATAGCACAACAACAACAAAAGCAATAACAACAACAACAAGAAGAAGGATGAACATGATCTTAGTAACACCAAGAATCTTAAAAGCGTTATTGCTGTTAAGTTTTTTTTTTTAAAACCCAACCAAACAAGCAGCTGTTATTAGGAAACAACCAGACACACATAGAGTGGATCTATGGAAAACAGACAGGTGGCGCTCTACTTGTGGCGACACGCTTGCCTGCAGAGTAGAACCCGAATTAAACACAGAAAAATCTTCTGTGTAGTTAGTTGTATTGTACTGCAGTTTTCTTTCTTCACTTTGTCGTTTTCATTCTTTATATTTTCTTTTGTTTATCTTTTTGTTTTCTTCCTTCCTTCCTTCCTTCTCTCTTCCCCTTCCTGTCCGATGTTTTGCACGATGCACTTTCCTCTATTGTCTACGAAGAGAAAAAAACAACAACACAAAAATGGTCTTCAGTTCCTAATGGCGAACTTTTTACTTCAAGGTTACAGCTTTTGCAATTTCTATCCCCCCCCCCCGCTTGCTGCTTTCCCATTTCTTCCTCCTCCCCCCCCCCTGTCTACCCCCCTCCCCTACCTCACCTGCTCTCCCCTTTCTCTACCCCCCCTCCCCCCTCCACTAATCTACTCCTGTTTTTCCTACCAGGCCTACTCTACTATCTGTGAGTGTAAGAACACACCAACCAACCAATCATCCCCCCCCCATCCCCCGCTCTGTGTGTGTGTGTGTGTGTGTGTGTGTGTGTGTGTGTGTGTGTGTGTGTGTGTGTGTGTTGTGTGTTGTGCTGTGTGTGTGCGTCTGTCTGTCTGTCTGTCTGTCTGTCTGTCTGTCTTTTCCCCCACTCTCCCTCTTTCTCTTCCCCCTCTCTCTGTCTCTGTCTCTGCCTGTCTCTGTCTCTCTCTGTCTCTGTCTCTCTGTCTGTCTCTCTCTCTATCATTCTACCCCCTCTCTGTGTCTTTGTCTCTGTCTCTTTGTCTCTGTCTGTCTGTCTGTCTGTCTGTCTGTCTGTCTGTCTGTCTGTCTGTCTGTCTGTCTGTCTGTCTGTCTGTCTGTCTGTCTGTCTGTCTGTCTTCTCTCTCTCTCTCTCTCTCTCTCTCTCTCTCTCTCTCTCTCTCTCTCTCTCTCTCTCTCTCTCTCTCTCTCTCTCTCTCTCTCTCTCCCTCCTATCTGTTTTCTTAGAGTGCTTAAGTTCAGGAATCATAAGCGCTTTTCCAAACTTCATAAGATTAACGCACTCTCCCTTTGCTACCCCCAACACACCACACACACACTAGCACGCATGCACATATGCAGGCACGCACAAAGCGCATGCAAGCACACACACGCGCGCACACACATCACACACACATGCACGCACGCACGCATGCATACACACACAC
>CM060336.1:74918-77418 GCA_030674155.1 Stramonita haemastoma
TGAATGAATGAACAAGTGATTATGTTTTGGAATGACGGAAGAAAGAAGAAAGGAAATAAGGCAGGAAGAAAATATAAGAATATGATTAAGTAAAAATAAGAAAAGAAAATGACTGAACGACCAAAAAAAAAAAGGAAAAAAACCCACAAAAAATATTAACGGGCGAATGAAAGAGTGAAAGAATAAAAAAAAAACATTGATAGATGAGACATAAATGATCAACAAAACTGTGAACGAGTTCATGCATGGACGAAGGAATAAAAAGATAAAAGACAAAGCAGATGAAGAAAGAAATGAAAGACAGGGCAAATGACTAAAAAAACTAAAAGCCAGGGCAAATGACTAAAAAAATAAAAGCCAGGGCAAATGACTAAAAAAATAAAAGACAAAGCAGATGAAGAAAGGAAAGCCAAGGCAAGTGACTAAAAAAACTAAAAGCCAGGGCAAATGACTAAAAAAATAAAAGCCAGGGCAAATGACTAAAAAAATAAAAGACAAAGCAGATGAAGAAAGGAAAGCCAGGGCAAATGACTAAAAAACTAAAAGCCAGGACAAATGACTAAAAAAATAAAAGCCAGGGCAAATGACTAAAAAAATAAAAGCCAGGGCAAATGACTTAAAAAAAAAAAAAGACAGGGCAAATGACTAAAAAAATAAAAGACAAAGCAGACGGAGAAAGGAAAGCCAAGGCAAGTGAAGAAAGAAAGGAAAGCCAGGGCAAATGACTAAAAAAAATAAAAGCCAAGGCAGATGAAGAAATCGATGAGCAGATGGAACGAACTACGTCTCGGTGAACAAGACGGAGTCAGAAACGATGGGAAGGAAGACAGAAATAATCCAATAAAAAAAAAAGATGCAATTTTCAAAGGAACGCATGGGTGATTCAATGACTTGGCCAAAGACGAGCGAGAAGAAAGAAACAAACGAAGAAACGTGTAGATGTCTGGAAGGGCATGTCCTAATGACGGAAAGATAGGAAAAGAGAAGAAGGATGAAGACATTTTTACCCCGTTCCTCGTGTAGAGCTTCTAGGTTCACCAATGGTGACATTTTGCGAATGCGACCTTTTATTATATTTTTTTTTTTACCCAACTATGAAGGTAGCTGCAATCCGATTTCGTGGATGGATGACTGAGTAAAAGAAAGAACGATTGATCATTAATGGGTGAATGGTCTTTGATAATGATGCCAGGGTAAAAGATTTTGGGCCAAGCTTACAGTCTTGTCTTCTTCTTTTTTTTAAACAACCACGCATCAAAATGATAAATAAAACATGAGGAATGAAAAAAGAAACCTTGTGGCGACACAGTATTCTCAGGAAGAACAGCCCGAATTTCACGCAGAGAACTTTATTGTGACTAAAAGTAGTAGAGTACATTACAAACTAGACCGCCAGCTTACAAAAAGAAAGTTGCTACCCGAAGACATGCTACTTCAGGCTACACTCCAACTTTAGCTGTTGGGTCAGGTAGTATCTACAGAGTGTTAGCTGAGGAAAAAAATTCTGCTGATTTTCACAGATACTTTTCAATGTATGAAAAAAATGTACTACGTACTTGGATTTTTTTTTGAGGGGGGGAGGGGGGGAGGAGAGGGAGGGGGGGAGGGGTTGAGGACTTAGATCTATACCAGGTAGTAGTCACGAGAAAGTTGAAATGATCATCAGAAATGAGGATTGCTTGTGTTCCTACAGCGTTGACCCCCATGCATGCATGTCGCGGGAGTTAAGAAACTAGCAGACGATAAAATGGACTGCCAGTATTTGCAGCAAAAACAAAAAATTCAAACCTACCAAAATTTGCGCGAAAACACCCACATTTTGAGTCAGAGGCTGGTCTTTCACACACTAAGAAAATTGCATTTAACAAAAACTTATGTGAATAAGAGAGAGAGAGAGAGAGAGAGAGAGAGAGAAGAGAGAGAGAGAGAGAGAGAGAGAGAGAGAGAGAGGGGGGATTGGAGGGAACTGGTTGTCAAGTCTTCAGGGGTGCCCCCACGGTCACCAGACTAAGGGATAGATAGATAGATAGATAGATAGATAGATAGATAGATAGATAGATAGATAGATAGATAGATAGATAGATAGATAGATAGATAGATAGATAGGCAGACAGACAGACACAGAGAGAGAGAGAGAGAGAGAGAGAGAGAGAGAGAGAGAGAGAGAGAGAGAGAGAGAGAGATGGATAGATAGATAGATATGTGAATACCTTAGTTCGTGCGGTATGAATACATAGAGTGATAATAATAGGAAAACAGAAGGAAAAGTGCCAACAAGTAACACTGGTGTGGAGCCGAACACGCTTCGTGCCTCTAGGACAGTAAGTTCAACAGAAAAAGAAAGTATTGTGGAGAGGGGGGAGGTGATGGGAGGAGATAGGGGCGAGAAGGGGGGGGGGAGGGAGAAGGAGGGACAGAGGTGGGATTAAGGGGGGAGGGGGTAGAGAGAGAGGAGGGAGGTGGGGGAGTGTTTCCCCCACAAACGAGTCAAGGTTGTTGT
>CM060336.1:102262-104762 GCA_030674155.1 Stramonita haemastoma
GAAATATTCCTGCTCCCCCATACCTTACCTACAGCTGCAGGTGAGACATTCTTTGCTGTTATTACACTCTCTTTATTCTGCATAGTATTAAACATACAGACGTCACTTTTCATGGCTTTGTAATATTTACAAATTCACAAATCGTTCGTTGTTCTTTCTTTTTCTGAAGATATTTCTAATCAAACATTGTCAGCAAGAATATGGTATGGAAACTGATAGAGGGTGAAACAAACTGACTGACACACTTGTGTTTCTTCTGCTAGTGTCTGCTTTCCTGGTGCACAGACAGACAGACAGACAGACAGACAGACAGACAGACAGACAGACAGATAGACACACACACACACACCACACACACACACACACACACACACACACACACACACACACACACACACACACACTGACTGTCACTATTCCATAACACCATATGTGTTTTTTCATAGAAAAGATGATTTCCTATTATATACTGCTTTAGATTATCAAGTTCTTTTGGAATGTTTATCTGCTATGATTTAAAACTTTTTTTACGTGTTTTTTTTCATAGTAACGGTCATCCAAATAGGTATGTCGTCTGTATATTGTACAAAACATTTATAAAACACTGTACACCTTCAAGTTTAAGAGGCACACACACACACACACACACACACACACACACACACACACACACACACCACACACACACACACACACACACACACACACACACATTCGCCCGCGAGCGTTTGTGCACGCACATACATGAACGCATGTACGTATTAACGGGCAGAGAGAGAGAGAGAGACAAGGCAAGGCAAGGCAAGGCAAGGCAAAATTGTTTTATTCGAGGATAATAGATAAGCACACATGTGCTTTTTTACATCCAGTCCCCGCCCCTTTCAGGGATAACATCAAGATAAAAAGACAGCCTCAACTAAAACAAGAACAATTATAATGATCCAATTACCAAGAGCAAATCATACCAAGTATCAAACAACAGGTAAGAAATAAGACAGAGATACAATATTAAGGCAATGTTATAAAAAAGGCACTCATTCAGAAACGAAAATAAGAAGTAAGAATCAGTGATGATTTTGATTTGAATAATAAACAAGCAAACAAACAAACAAAGAAACCAATAAAGAAAAAAATATAAAAATATAAAAAAAACAACACACAAACAAACAAACAAAAATAGGCGCAATGATTATAGATCAAACATGAGAATATGATGAGGTTAGATGACTGAAAACATCAATCCACCACCATCTATCATCAAAATATGTCCCATAAAACATAAGATTTTGATAAAGGGTGAGAAAGAACAACAACAGGTAAGAAATAAGACAGAGATACAATATTAGGGTAATGTTATAAAAAGGCACTCATTCAGAAACGAAAATATGAAGTAAGAATCAATGAAAAATTTGATTTGAGTACAAAAAACCAAACAAAAACCAATCAAAGCAACAACAACAAAAAAGGCGCAATAATTAAAGAGCAAACATGAGAATATGATGAGGTTAAATGACTGAAAACATCAATCCACCATCTATTATCAAAATAAGTCCCATAAAGCACAAGTTTTTGAACAAAAAAAACCCCAACTCACACTCACACACACACACACACACACACACACACACACACACACACACACACACACACACACACACACACACACACACACACACACACCTCACTTAGTCTTATGATTATAGTCATAAGATCATCATAATCAGAGAGAAGTGAGGAGGGAGAGGGCAGATAGTTGGAGAGGGGGGAAGTGTGGTTTGTTATTTTTGATTCATCAAGTAGATTAGAAGGTGATTTTTGAAGGTTGTTGATGATTGATACTGTTTAATTGAGTCAGGGAGGGAGTTCCATAGCGTCGGGCCTGAGTATAGTAAACTAGTCTTGAACAAGTCTATTTCTTGGGATTGGGACACTTGGCTTTACGGTATTTCTGGAATGATTCATTGGGAATTTGTCTTTTAAGGATGTGGGGACATTTCCTGTCAGTATCTTAAACATGATGCCTTTGTTATATTTTAGTCTTTGGTGTAGGGAAGGATATTTAACTGAGTATAATCCCCTTCTAGCAAGGTTGTTTTCTTCAGAAGGACCAGTTTGAGACCACGTTTATACAGACTTAGTAATGGTTTCATGATATTTGCACTGGCAGAGTCCCACAGGGTTGCAGCATAGTCTATTGAGGATTGTATATAAGCTTGAAAAAACAGTTTCCTTGAATGGAAATCGAGAAAGTGTTTAATTTTAATCAACTGGTAGACTTTTTTGGACAAGTATTTGCATAGGTGAGATATGTGGTAGAACCAGCTGAGATTTTCATCAATTGTCACTCCTAGAACTTTGTGGTGAGAGGTCTGTTCGATTGCTTCCTTTTTTATGTGAATTGGAAATAGTTTATGTGGTAAATTTTGTCGCTTTTGTCTGGTAGTGATAAGCATGCATTTTGTTTTTTGGGGATGGATAAACATGTGGTTCAGTTCAGTCC
>CM060336.1:109762-114762 GCA_030674155.1 Stramonita haemastoma
CAAAAAAAGTAATAAAAAAACAAACAAACAAACAAACAAACAAACAAAAAGGCGCAATGATTATAGATCAAACATGAGAATATGATGAGGTTAGATGACTGAAAACATCAATCCACCACCATCTATCATCAAAATATGTCCCATAAAACATAAGATTTTGATAAAGGGTGAGAAAGAACAACAACAACAGGTAAGAAATAAGACAGAGATACAATATTAAGGTAATGTTATAAAAAGGCACTCATTCAGAAACGAAAATATGAAGTAAGAATCAATGAAGAATTTGATTTGAGTACAAACAACCAAACAAAAACCAATCAAAGCAACAACAAAAAAAGAAAAAAAAAGAAAAAAAGAAAAAAAAGGGCGCAATAATTAAAGAGCAAACATGAGAATATGATGCGGTTAAATGACTGAAAACATCAATCCCCCCATCTATTATCAAAATAAGTCCCATAAAGCACAAGTTTTTGAACAAAAAACCCCCCAACTCACACACACACACACACACACACACACACACACACACACACACACACACACACACACTTCACTTAGTCTTATGATTATAGTCATAAGATCATCATAATCAGAGAGAAGTGAGGAGGGAGAGGGCAGATAGTTGGAGAGGGGAGAAGTGTGGTTTTTTATTTTTGATTCATCAAGTAGATTAGAAGGTGATTTTTGAATGTTGATGATTGATACTGTTTAATTGAGTCAGGGAGGGAGTTCCATAGCGTCGGGCCTGAGTATAGTAAACTAGTTTTGAACAAGTCTATTCTTGGGATTGGGACACTTGGTTTTACGGTATTTCTGGAATGATTCATTGGGAATTTGTCTTTTAAGGATGTGGGGACATTTCCTGTCAGTATCTTAAACATCATGATGCCTTTGTTATATTTTAGTCTTTGGTGTAGGGGAAGGATATTTAACTGAGTATAATCCCCTTCTAGCAAGGTTGTTTTCTTCAGAAGGACCAGTTTGAGACCACGTTTATACAGACTTAGTAATGGTTTCATGATATTTGCACTGGCAGAGTCCCACAGGGTTGCAGCATAGTCTATTGAGGATTGTATATAAGCTTGAAAAAACAGTTTCCTTGAATGAAAATCGAGAAAGTGTTTAATTTTAATCAACTGGTAGACTTTTTGGACAAGTATTTGCATAGGTGAGATATGTGGTAGAACCAGCTGAGATTTTCATCAATTGTCACTCCTAGAACTTTGTGGTGAGAGGTCTGTTCGATTGCTTCCTTTTTTATGTGAATTGGAAATAGTTTATGTGGTAAATTTTGTCGCTTTTGTCTGGTAGTGATAAGCATGCATTTTGTTTTTTGGGGATGGATAAACATGTGGTTCAGTTCAGTCCATTTGACAAGGTCGTCAGTGCTTTTTTGTAATAAGGTTGTGAGATAGTCAATGTCATTATGGCTCGTATGTATGGTTGTGTCATCTGCAAATAGTTCACATTTGTAATTGATATGTAGAGGAAGGTCATTAATGTATAATGAAAAGAGAATAGGGCCCAATATGGGTCCCTGTGGTACTCCATAATGAATGGGCTTTAGTTTGGATGTTGATGTAGCTATTGAGACACACTGGTGTCTATTTGTAAGATATGAATCGACTAGTCCTAGGGTTTTTGTAGAAATGTTATACAGGTTTAGCTTTTTAAGGAGAAGTTTGTGGTCAATTGTATCAAATGCTTTTTTGAAATCAACAAATAATACTCCACAAAATTTATTGTCATTGATGTTTGATAGCCAATTATCTACAAGATTGGTTAGTGCTGTATGAGACGAGTGCTTTATTCTAAATCCAGACTGATTAAGATGAAGTAAGTTGTTGATTTCTGTATGACGGACTAAGTGTTTATTCATATGTTTTTCCAGTGGTTTTGAAAGGATCGGTATAATGGAGATGGGCCTATAGTTTGAAGGATCAGAAGTATCGCCAGACTTGTAGATGGGGATTACTTTAGAACATTTGAAGGCGTTGGGGAAATAGTTCTTATCAAGGCAGAGGTGTTATATATATATATATATATATATATATATATATATATATATATATATATATATATATATATATATATATATATATTAGGGTGTCTGTGATAACTGGAGCTGATAATTTTAATATACTTCTGTCTATTCCATCACGACCATGCGTTCTTGATTGTTTGAGGTGAGTCAGATAGTTGTAGACCTCTGAAACAGACATGAAAGGTATGTGAAGTTTTGAAGGAATATGCTTTTCTTGGCAGTATTGTTTTAATTCATTAAGATCATTGGACTCTGAGTTATCATTGCTAATTACGTTGGGAGAAACATTGATGAAGTGGTTGTTAAGCTTTTCGGCAGAGATGTCTTTGATTACATTTGATTTAGGAGTTGATTGATTGTTTGTTATTTGATTTATTGCTCGCTATACAGTCTTTGAATTTTGTTTGGAAGATAGTAAGTCTTGAAAATATTTCTTTTTTTCACGCCGTTTTTGTGAGATTATGGCGTTTCTTAATTTTTTTGACTCATCATATTTGTGTTCTTTAAGAAGGTCTCTAAGATAACATGCTTCCTCTAGTTCCTTTGTGAGCCAAGGCGGTTTGGGGCTATGTTTGATCCTAATGGTTTTAAATGGAGAATGTTTGTTATAGATTTCAGTGAACGTTTTTATCCAGAGCTCAATGGCTAAGTCTGGATCAGTAATATTGAAGGTTTCTGAGAGTGTGGAGTTGCATAAGTCTATGAGAAAAAGCTGTTCATTAAACTTTGCAAAGGAACGATAGGTTATAGTTTTATGGCCAGGTTTGGGAATTTTTGTTCCTTTTTTTGACCATGTGGTGCAGACTGGGTAGTGGGGGGAGAGAGAGAGAGAGAGAGAGAGAGAGAGAGAGAGAGAGAGAGAGAGAGAGAGAGAGAGAGAGAGAGAGAGAGAGAGAGAGAGAGAGAGAGAGAGAGAGAGAGAGAGAGAGAGATCCACAACACAGAAAAGATCGAGGTCAAAATGGGAGTTCACTGGTACAACTTACAAGTTTACAGGCTGGGAAGTTATTTCCAGTGAAAGCTAAAATCAGAGCCACCTCATTATTACGTAAATGCTGAGTAGACCTACTTCCTGCTGGTCATAGCTTCTGATTTTCCTAATTTCTCTTATACTTTATTATATTTCATTATGCTTTGTGTGAATATTTTTTTTTTCTTTTTACATGTATATGAAAAATCGCATTTCATGATATACAACAATGTACAACATGATAAAACTGAATAAAAATGGCTAAAAAATAAAGAAGATATTCTGTGATCCTAAATGAAATCACTGGTTATGTACATGGTACAGTGTGGTGTGTCTGCTATCTAAGTATGATGTCCCTGTTTTCATAATGATTGATAATGTGTTTATATGTCCGTTATCTAAAAGTATGTAGGGCCTACTGCTGGTTTGCTTCCATATGCCTTTACATATCTGCTGACTGAATAATGCGATGCTGCTGTTTTCGTATATGTGTGTGTGTGTGTGCGTGTGTGTGTGTGTGTGTGTGTGTGTGTGTGTGTGTGTGTGTGTGTGTGTGTGTGTGTGTGTGTGTGTGTGTGTGTGGTGAATGTGTGTGTGTGTGTGTAAGTGTGTGCATGTGCATGTGTGGGTGTGTAAGAGAGAGAGAGAGAGAGAGAGAGAGAGAGAGAGAGAGAGAGAGAGAGAGAGAGAGAGAGAGAGAGATGAGAGAGAGAGAGAGGAGAGGGCAGAGACAGAGACAGAGACAGAGACAGAGACAGAGACAGACATACAGACAGACAGACAGACAGACAGACAGACAGGCAGGCAGACAGACAGATATTGGTATCAACAGGCACACACAGAGAGACACTCAGCAAAACCAAAGTAGTCAAGGCAGTTCTTACAGCATACAGCCTGTGCTTCTGTCTCGAAACACAGCTAAAAATAGCAACACTTCACAAGACATCAACACTGACTGAAATATTTCCTGCTCCCCCATACCTTACCTACAGCTACAGGTGAGACATTCTTTGCTTTTATTACACTCTGTTTACACTGTATAATATCAAACATACAGATGTCACTTTTCATGGCTTTGTAGTATTTACAAATTTACAAATAGTTCGTTGTTATTTGTTTTTCTAAATATTTCTAATCAAACATTGTCAGGAAGAATATGGTATTGAAACTGGCAGAGGGTCACACAAACTGATAAGTATGGTTGTAGTTCTCCTGCAAGTGTCTGCATTCTTGTTGCACACACACACGACACACACACAACACACACACACACACACACACACACACACACACACACACACACACACACACACACACACACACACACACACACACACACACACACACACACAAATACACACACACACACACACACACACAAAACATTTTGCGCACATGTTAAATCCTGTTCTGCTTTTCGTAACAGTAGGCCATTATGTGCCTGTGGGACCAGATGACATTTACAAAACTGCATACACATGGGGACTGGATGTAAAAAAGCACATAAGTACTTATTCCATTATCCTCAGTATAAAAGAATAAACTAAATACACACACAGAGATATATACATACACACACAAACACAAACACAAACACACAACACACACACACACACACACACACACACACACACACACACACACACACACTTACAGGTAGACAACCTGAAATGGTAATCCCTCATCCATAACGCACTGCAGAGTTATCTCCACTGAAATCTAAAAACAGCAACACCTCATTATTAGGTCAGCTCTGAACAAAATAGCTTCCCCCTGTGTACAGACCTACCGACCCCCCAGGGAAGACAAGTGCTGGTGTGAGCACTGACAAGACAGAGTGTACAGTGTCCAGATCATTTATGATCCCTCCTCTCTCACACTTCTATTTCATTCATTTAAAAAAAAAAATCTTTTATATTTTATCTATTCTTTTATATCGAGGATGATGGAATAAGCACTCATGTGCTTTTTTACTTGCAGTTTTGT
>CM060336.1:124762-127262 GCA_030674155.1 Stramonita haemastoma
ATCCATCCTGTACAGAATACCTTCTGACTGTTTATAAGATGGTTTTCTTCTCTTGATATCATTTCTTTCAGCTTAACTGATAAGTCTTTCTCTCTCCTGAAAAATTGCTCTCTAAAAGAAGTCAAGCAAAACAAAAACCACGAATGTTCAAATCAAACTGCTTAAGTAGTTTCTTCAAATGCCTTTGTATTTTTCATTATGGACTTTAACTGGTTTTGGAAAGACCCAATCATTGATTGACTAATCGATCGATTTAATCATTGATAGATTACTTGGTTGATTAAATCATTGATTGATTGATTCATTCATTCATTCACCCATGTTCATGCAGCACTCAGTTTACAACACATGACCCTCTGTTCACTGTCTCCATGCAGCATTCCCTGGTCAGCCAGAGGTGGACAACACACCAGAACCAGAGTCCTCCATCACGCTTCAGAAATCCGTCGTCAGCTCACAGGTATATATCTGTGCTGTTTGCAGCACGTGCTGTTGTTGATGTGCTTGGTGGTGGTGGTGGTGGTGGTGGTGGTGGTGGTGGATGATGATGGTGTGTGGTTGGTATTGCAGTTACTGCCGCTGTTGCTTCTGTTGCTGTGTTGCTTGCTAGTGATGCAGACGCTTTCTATTTGCTGGATTGTTAATTTTTAGTGATTAGGGATGAAGTGATATTGGTGGTTGTGTTAGTGATTACAGCTGAAGTGATATTGGTGGTTATGTTAGTGATTATGGGTGCAGTGATATTGGTGGTTATGTTAGTGATTATGGATGCAGTGGTATTGGTGGTTATGTTAGTGATTATGGCTGCAGTGGTATTGGTGGTTATGTTAGTGATTATGGCTGCAGTGGTATTGGTGGTTATGTTAGTGATTATGTCTGCAGTGATATTGTTTGTTGTGTTAGTGGTGATGCTGAGGCTGCTTCTTTGTCCTTCACATCACCTTCACCTATCCTGTAGTCCTGCGGGCTGTGGGGGCACCAGTGAAGAAGGGTGTTTATGCTGGTAGGAGAAAGGAGAAGAGATCGAGAGCATGTGTATAATGTTCTTCCATGTAGCGGTCGTTCTGATATCAACATGGCGACAGACTCGGTGACTGGTGGTAAATTTTCCAGACAGAGTATAGTCTGTTTTGTTTAAAGGTGATGATGATGATGATGATGATGATGATGATGATAATGATGATGATGATGATGATGATGATGATGATGATGATGATGATGATGATGATGGTGATGCTGCTGCTGCTGCTGCGGCGGCGGCGGCGGCTGCTGCTGCTGCTGCTGCTGCTGCTGCTGCTGCTGATGATGATGACGATGATGCTGTTGCTGCTGCTGCTGCTGCTGCTGCTGCTGCTGCTGCTGCTGCTGCTGCTGATGATGATGATGTTCATTTCCAGCTCTCCCTCATCCTGCTCGTTTTTTCTTCTTCTTCTCCTTCTTCTTCTTCTTCTTCTTCTTCTTCTTCTTCTTCTTCTTCTTCTTCTTCTTCTTCTTCTTCTTCTTCTCTCTTCTTCTTCTTCTTGCTGCTTACAGTACCACTGTGTAATGATGTAAAGAAAACAGACACCTCACTGTTCATATCCCAATGAACATCTGACAGTATCACCGTGTAATGATGTAAAGAAAACAGACACCTCACTGTTCATATCCCAATGAACATCTGACAGTATCACCGTGTAATGGTGTAAAGAAAACAGACACCTCACTGTTCATATCCCAATGAACATCTGACAGTATCACCGTGTAATGATGTAAAGAAAACAGACACCTCACTGTCTGCATCCACACACACTCTCCATGACCATCTCTGTTCTCTGGCAGTAGACCCCTAGACTGTCCACTTCTGATAGTACCACTATGTACATACACTGCAGTAGACCCCTAGGCTGTCCCACCTCGACAGTACCACTATGTACATACAATGCAGTAGACCACTAGACTGTCCCACTTCTGATAGTGCCACTATGTACACACACTGCAGTAGACCACTAGACTGTCCCACTTCTGATAGTACCACTACGTACATACACTGCAGTAGACCACTAGACTGTCCCAACCTTCATAGTACCACTACCTACATACAACGTCTCCTTCTCTACACACTGACTCTACCAGCACACATGCAACACAGGCACTACCCCCTCCCCTTCCCTTCACCTGCCCACCCCCCGCCCCGTTCAGTGAAGGAAGCAGACAGTGTCAAGCAGTGCTGACTGACTACTGTCCCTGACAGGACAACAGGACTGGGGACACTGCAGACAGCTTCCCTCCTGCCCCCGTCCCCTGCACCCTGAGGTCAAAGCTAGCCACCAGCGGTCAGAGGATCAGCTGAGGTCAGTCTCCAGCCACCTGAGTGCCCGTCCCCCCCTCCTGCAGTCCAGGTCAGTGCTGCCCTGTGTCCGCTGCATCAGCTGTCTGTGTGGGCTGGTATGGGAGGGAGGGAGGGAGGGAGGGGGTGCTTGTGCTGGGAAGGAGTTGAGTCCAGTTTACAGATGAAAAT
>CM060336.1:129762-132262 GCA_030674155.1 Stramonita haemastoma
CGTCCTCCAGAGACAGGACACCACAGCTTTCTATCCTGCGTTCTCTGCCCAGGATCCAGTCCCTCAAGGATCTCAGAGTGCCCAGGACCCAGTCCTCCAGCAGCCTGGCTGTTCCAGAACACCCCCCAACCCAGGACCACCAGCTCCCCATCTCCTGGAGGATCCTCCACAGGCTTCTGGGAGCAGTGGTGCCCGTGCACCTGGTCGTGTCAGTTCTGTCCACGCCCACTCCCGTCCTGACATGAGGTCTGCTGAGCTTATCAGACGTATCGGGAATGAAGACATCAGGCTTCTTGCAGAACTGATGGTGGGTTTGGCCAACAGGGTGGAGCAGCAGCATGATGAGGTGATGGAGGTTCTGGGTAATGGTGGACATTGGCAGGATGACAGTCAGTCTGAGCTGATGTCGGTCTGCAATCCTTCAGACACAGATTCTGTGTCATCTAAGCCTCCTTCATTGCCAGTTGAGCAGCATCAGCAACAGCAGCAGCAACAGCAGCAGCAGCAGCATCAGCAACATCAGCAGCAGCAGCAGCAGCAGCAGCAGCAACCGATGCAACAGCACCAACAACAGATCCAACAGACACGACAGCAACCACAACAGATGCAACAGCAACTGATGCAACAGCTGCAACAGCAACCTATGCAACAACAGCAGCAGCATCCATTACTCCTGCCCCTGCTACAATATGCGCTACAACAACTGCAGCATCAACAGTAGCAGAACAGTAGACGTAGTATCAGTAACAACAGCAGTATGTCAGAAGGCTGAGAAACATTTGTTGAAATCATTGGAAAACCTCCGTGTATATAGTCAGCACTAGGAATGATAAACAGTAACGATTGTTTTCTCAGCTGTACATGGTTTTTTTTTATAGTATGCATTACATACACACCTTACCTGCAGCTTCAGGTATTCATGTATATTTTGACTTTTTAAAAATATAGATCTATATCATGGACAATGTTAATAGATATCATTGACAGTGTTGTAGTATTCGATATCCAAAGTCGTAGTAGTTTTGATAGGTAAAGTGGGGTGAGTGCTACTTGTCTTTTTTAAATATGGTACTGGTAGCCATCCAGTGTGGACTGTTTGTGTTTTGCTAAATTGTGATAATTATTTTTGAATGCTGCTGTGTTCTGGATTAAAATGTTCTGGTTTTAAAATGGATCAGTGGTCTAGAGGTAACGCGCCTGTCTAGAACGTGAAAAGTCCGAGTAAAATGTGCAGTGGTTTGAATCCCGTTTGGCCCCAAAACTTTTCCCCCATCCATCAGACATTGAGTGGTGGTCTGGGTGCTAGTCTTTCGGATGAGACGATTATCCGAGGTCCCGTGTGTTACACATAATTATTTAGCGCACGTAAAAGAATCCCCGGCAACAAGAGAGTTGTCCCTGGTAAATTCTTTAGAAAAAGCCACTCTGATAGAAACAAATACGGTTGCAGACAGGAAAAAAGAGAAAAAAAAATGGATGGCGCTGCTCGTTCGGCGAAGCGCTCTCCCCGGGAGAACAGCCCGAATTTCACGCTTTGAAGTCTGTGTGACGTAAAGAGGTGCAAAATGTAAAATATGCAAATGATATATTGAGAATACATAATAAAATCACCAATCTGCAGCTACAAGAACAGCAACCAATTTTGCTGATTTTTTTGCACTATTCTTTATCATATGGTTTTGAGAAAAATCGAATTGATTATCATTTGCCTTTTTAATAGAGTACTCATGTACGCGCAGCTTTGTAAATTTTGCCATCTGATCCCACAAGCACAAATTTTAATAGCCTACTGTTTTGAAAGGCTTTGATTAGTTATTGCAAGATATAGTGCTATACAGATTCCATTTATTATATTATATCATTATTATTATTATTATTATTATTATTATTATTATTATTATTATTATTATTATTATTATTATTATTATTATTATTATTGTTGTTGTTGTTGTTGTTGTTAACATGTTCCCAAGATGTTCTGCGTATGTTTGCACGCAGAAATTCGGTTTATAGTGTCATCTGAAGGATTTTCAGGGAGTGGAGTCGACAGTGGTTGTTTAAAATGTTTAGATCACATTGATATTGTTCCTATACATTTTTGTAGGGAGGAGAGTGCATAGGAAATTGTATATAAAATCTAAACGGAGTTACCGACTTTTGCTGGTAGTATAATTTTATAAACTTTGATAGTGTGACAATACATTTTTAGTGGGCAGGGGGCATTTTTACTCCATGAAATAGTATATTGAAATTACTATTTAACAAAAATTAATGAATTACTGACTTTTGGTTCTTAGTGTTAATACACATTGATAGTGTGACAATATATTTTTGATTGGGAGAACATTGTTACTCCATAAAATTGTATTCTAAATTAATATGTAAATCACTGAGCTTCTGACATTTTGCCAGTAATGTTTATAATATTTGATAGTGTGACAGTACATTTTGGATGAAGGGGTGGAGGGATCATGGTCTCTCAAAAAAACTAAGGGTACAC
>CM060336.1:139762-146941 GCA_030674155.1 Stramonita haemastoma
GTCTGTAGCTCTGTAAAATTCGGAGTCGGCCGGGCCTGAAAAGGGTTCTATGGGTCCCGTCTTGGCCCCAAACCGCACCTTTTTCCGCAGGGTGGTGGGTACGCGTGCACGCGCGCGCGCGCGCTGGTGTTTGTCAGTGTGTTTGTTTGTGTGCGTGCATGTGGAGGGGACCCTGCACTCTTCTGTGGTGCATCATATGCCTGTATATTGTCATTATTACAGAGCGTCCTGCTTGCTTTTTGTTGCGTATACTGCACCCGATTACCTTGCCAGAAACTAGCATTCTCATCTCTTGAGGGCTGGGGTGTCGCCAATGGTCCGGCGCCACACGCGTCGGAGACGGTAGGGGAGGGTGTGGGCGTACAGTGCCATGTTGCCTTGGAGCCTTGGGGTCTGTAACCCTGTAAAATTCGGGGTCGGCCGGGCCTGAAAAGGGTTCCATAGGTCCCATATTGGCCCGAAACGGCACCTTTTTCCGCAATGGGTTGGGTATGCGTGCACGCGCGCGTGCGCGCGCTGGTGTTTGTCAGTGTGTTTGTTTGTGTGCTCGCATGTCGAGGGGACCCTTCACGTGTCTGTGGTGCATCATATGCCTGTATATTGTCATTATTACAGAGCGCCTTTCTTGTTTTATGTTGCGTACACTGCACCCGATTACCTTGCCAGAAACTGGCATTCTCAGCTCTTGAGTGCTGCGGTGTCGCCACAGGTCCGGCGCCACACGCGTTGGAGATGGTAGGGGAGGGTGTGGGCGTACAGTGCCATGTTGCATTGCAGCCTTGGGGTCTGTAGCTCTGTAAAATTCGGGGTCGGCCGGGCCTAGAAAGGGTTCCATGGGTCCCGTCTTGGCCCAAAACCGCCCTTTTTCTGCAGGGGGGTGGGTATGCATGCACGCGCGCACGAGCGCCCTGGTGTTTGTTGGTGTGTTTCTTTGTGTGCGCGCATGTGGAGGGGACCCTGCACTTGTCTGTGGTTAATCATATGCCTGTATATTGTTATTACTTTAGTACGCCCTCTTTGCTTTTTGTTTTGTACACTGCACCGATTACCTTGCCAGAAACTAGCATTCTCAGCTCTTGAGGGCTGCGGTGTCGCCACAGGTCCGGCGCCACACGCGTCGTAGATAGTAGGGAAAGACGTGGGCGTTTACTGCCATGTTGCCTTGGAGCCTAGGGGTCTGTAGCCTTGGAAAATTCGGTGTCGGCCGGGCCTGAAATGCGTTCAACGGGTCCTGTCTTCCCCGCAAGCAGCACCTTTTTCTGCAGGGAGGTGGGTATGCATGCACACGCGCACGCGCGCGCTGGTGTTTGTCAGTGTGTTTGTTTGTGTGCGCTCATGTGGAGGGGACCCTGCACTTGTCTGTGGTGCATCATATGCCTGTATATTGTCATTATGATAGTGCGCCCTGCTTGTTTTATTGTGCGTATACTGCACCCGATTACCTTGCCAGAAGCTAGCATTCTCAGCTCTTGAGGGCTGCGGTGTCGCACAGGTCCAGCGTCACACGCGTCGGAGATGGTAGGGGAGGGTGTGTGGGCGTACAGTGCCATGTTGCCTTTGAGCCTTGGGGTCTGTAGCCATGTAAAATTCGGTGTTGGCCGGGCCTGATAAGGGTTCCACGGGTCCTGTCTTGGCCTCAAACCGCACCTTTATCTGCTGGGGGGTGGGTATGCGTGCACGCGCCTGCGCGCGCGCTGGTGTTAGTCAGTGTGTTTGTTTGCGTGCATGTGGAGGGGACCCTGCTCTTGTCTGTTGTGCATCATATACCTGTATATTGTCATTATTATAGTGCGCCCTTCTTGGTTTTCGGTGAGTAACTACTACCCGATTACCTTGCAAGAAACTTGCATTCTCAGCTCTTGAGGGCTGCGCTGTCGCCATAGACCCGGCGCCACACGCGTCGGAGATGGTAGGGGAGGGTGTGCGCGTACAGTGCCATGTTACCTTACAGCCTTTGGGTCTGTAACCTTGCAAAATTCTGGGTCGGCCGGGCCTGAACAGGCCTGAACAGGTTCCATGGGTCCCGTCTTGGCCCCAAACAGCACCTTTTTCTGCAGGGGGGGGGGTATGCGTGCACGTGCCGCCGCGCGCGCTGGTGGTTGTCAGTGTGTTTGTTTGTGTGCGTGCATGTGGAGGGGACCCTGCACTCTTCTGTGGGGCATCATATGCCTGATTATTGTCATTATTATTGTTCGCCCTGCTTGGTTTTTTTTGCGTGCACTGCACCCGATTACCTTGCCAGAAACTAGCATTCTCAGCTCTTGAGGGCGGCTTTGTCGCCACAGGTCCGGCGGGGTGTAGGGGTGGGTGTGGGTGTACAGTGCCATGTTGCCTTGGAGCCTTGGGGTCTGTAACCTTGCGAATATCGGGGTCGGCCGGGCTTGAAAAGGGTTCCTTGGGTCCCGTCTTGGACCCAAACCGCATCTTTTTCTGCAGGGGGTTGGGTATGTATGTACGCGCGCGCGCGCGCGCACGCTGGTGTCTGTAAGTGTGTTTGTTTGTTTGCCTGCATGTGGAGTGGACCCTGCACTTGTCTGTTGTGCATTATAAGCCTGTATATTGTCATTATTATAGTGCGCTCTGCTTTTTTTTTTATTGCGTACACTGCATCCGATTTCCTGGCCAGAAACTGGCATTCTCAGCTCCTGAAGGCTGCGGTGTCGCCACAGGTCCGGCGCCACACGCGTCGGAGATGGTAGGGTAGTGTTTGGACGTACAGTGCCTTCTTGCCTTGGTGCCTTGGGGTCTGTATCCCTTAGTTATTCAGGGTCGGTTGGGCCTGAAAAGGGCACTATGGGTCACGTTTTAGCCCCCAAATGCACCTTTTTCTTCAGTGGGTTGGTATGCGTGCACCCGAGTACGTGAGTGCTGGTGTTTGTCAGTGTGTTTGTTTGTGTGCGCGCATGTGGAGTGGAACCTGCACCAATCTGTGATGCATCATATGCCAGCATATTGTTTTTATTATAGTGCGCCCTGCTTGGTTTTTGTTGCGTACACTGCACCCGATTACTTTGCCAAAAACTAGCATTCTCAGCTCTTGAGGGCTGCTGTGTCGCCACATGCCCGTGGGGGCATCCATGAAGACTTGACAACCAGCTCCTTTTAGTCCTCTCTCTGTTCTGCCTTTCTCAGGGTTTTGTTGAGTTCTAGGCCTGTCCATTTATAGATGATGTCCTCTCATCTCTTCTTTTGTCTGCCTCTTTTTCTTCCTTCTTGTGCAGTGCCTTGTAGTATTGTTTTTCCAGAAACAGATCAAAACAAACAGCACTATTATCTTGGAAAACAAATCGAAGTGCTTGCTTTCGATCTATACAACACACAAGCAATCAGTAACAATAATTTTAGTAAACGTGAATGTACACACGCATGCAAGCAAGCAAGCGTGCACACACACACACACACACACACACACACACACACACACACACACACACACACACACACACACACACACACACAATGGCAGACACAAACTGCTACAAACTTACACCCCATTCTACCACTCCCCCTTTCTTCTCCCCACTTTTTTCTTCTTTGAATGCTCAGACAGTAGCTCTTGTTGTCTGTCATATGAGCATAACATGCCTAGCACAGAACATGCATAGTGCTGCTGTTAAACACCTGACAAGTCAGGCCCAGTGCATCCCTCTAGAAGTGTGAGAGAACTGTTATGTTTTCAGTCTTTCTGCGAAAAAGCAGAAGAATGAACCAAGAAGGCAGACGATAGATAAAAGGAAAATGACCAAAGCAGAAACAAAGAGAGAGATAGAAGAGAAGGAATTCTTAGCACAGGGCTTAAAAAAAAAGAAAAAGTGGTGATGCTGTCTATGCTGATAGCCTCCCCCCTCCCGCCACCTCAGAGGGAATTTGTCCATCTGATATCCCAGATTGTATAGAGACATTATCTTGACACAGTGTGTTTGTGTACACGCACGTGGGTCGTGGTTGAGCGGTTTGGGGATTTTTTTTTTTTTTTTTTGGGGGGGGGGAGTTTTCTTTTATTGCATTGTTTGTTTTGGTTAGCTTCTTATTATATATATATATATGTACCATTTATCAGACTGATTGTTTCATGTAAAAATCAATGCCCTTCTTAGTCAATTTCCTAGTATCTGGAAATAAATGTTTGCCCCCGACTTTCACTTCAACAGGTACGCACACGGGCCTTGGTTTATAGCTTCATCCCAAGGACTTTGACATTCTGTTCCAATTTTTTGTCAAACTGGGAAGAAAGGGCGAGACTGGGAATCGAACCCAGAACATCCCGGTTTACTTGTTGGCGTGCAAATCCAAGGGAAAGTACATGTGCCGAATCAGCGACGTTTTTGACTGAGTTTTTTCCCTTGGACCGTTTTCTGATGAAAGTAGTGACAAAGAATAATTAACACTTCATTTATTTATTTATTTATTTATTTATTTATTTATTTATTTATTTATTTATTTATTTATTTATTTATTCATTTTAACATTCCGGTGAGTCAAGCTGTTTGCTGCTGAAAGATGCGACAAAAAATGATTATAAAACTATTTATTTATTAATTAATTAGTTAATTTATTTATTAATCTTTTATTTTTACATTCCGGTGAGTCAACCTGTTTGATGCTGAAAGTAGCGACAAAAATAATTAAAATTGTATTCATTTATTTATTTATTTATTTATTAGTGATCTTTTTTTTTCATGCTGGTGAGTCAAGGTGTTTGCTGCTGACAGAAGACGTACAGGTGAAAGAGGCAGTGATGGCAGAGTTGCCTTCAAGCTGATTCCTCATCAGGCCTGAGGAAACATGACTGTGCAGTGCCAATAAATGGGATGTTTTCTTGTCATTACCTGATGGATACAAGCATGACTGCAGTGCCAAATGACGGTGATAATTATTTCCTTGTAGATTTGTTGTTTGTTTATTTGTCCGTCATGTTCCACGATGACCTCCAAAACAGCAGAGGAGGCAGCTGCTGTTTCGGGAACTGGGCAGAAATTTGATTAAAGTGGAGATGCCTTGCCCACAGTTCACCCCCACTCTCTCGGTCAAGAGAGCATAAGGACAATCAGAGTTGGAGATGTTCTTCAAAGGCCAACTAGCCCTCATGGCTGCAGCAGCAAAAAATAAATAAATAAATAAATAAAAAAAATAATGATGATGATGATGATGATGATGATGATGATGATAATAATGATGATGATAATAATGATGATGATGATACTACTACTACTACTACTACTACTACTACTACTACTACTACTACTACTACTACTACTACTACTAACTACTACTACTACTACTACTACTACTACTACCAATAATAATATGTGTAAGGGTTTGTATTTATTAGCATTTTCATTTTTCATTACTATGATTTTGTTTGTGTTTAACCACTTCCTGCCCGTTCCAACCTAACTTTTTGTGTTAGTTGTGGGGGGGGGGGGGGAGTTGTTCTTTTTTCAGTGGTGATGGGTGCTATCTTATTGTATTTTTATCGTAGTTTTTTTTTTTTGGGGGGGGTTTGTTTGTATTGTTTTCTGTTTGACTTTTGATATTTTCCCTCCTTTTGTGTATAAAGTATGAATTGAAAGTATGGAGATATTGTAACCTGATGAGATATTGTAACCTGATATAAATTGCCTTTTTTCAACTTTTAAATAATGGTATTAGTGATATTGTAACTGATATAATTTGTTTGTTTAACACTTTATGATTTTTTAAACCTCAAAATGTGTGCATGAGCATATTATACGTGCTCATGTAGCGAGCGCGCCTATGCCTGCACGCGCGTGTGTGTGTGTGTGTTTGTGTGTGTGTGTGTGTGTGTGTGTTGTGTGTGTGTGTGTGTGTGTGTGTGTGGGGTGTGTGTGTGTGTGTGTGTGTGTGTGTGTGTGTATGTGTGACTTTTGAGTGTTTTTTCTTCGTCTTCTTTTCTTTTTTGTTTTTTTTCTTTCTTTTTTTTGTTTGTTTATATATGTATAATTTTAATTTGGGGGCTGTTAAATGATATTAAACAATATTGGTGAAATGTTTATTTTTTCTCCTTTATTTCCCCTAGATAGATGGCTTGATGAAAAGAAAAGCAAATCAATACTTATTCAATGTACCATCTGGAAAGAAAAATTTGACATGACTTGACTTGACTTGACGAGAGAGAGAGAGCGAGAGGGAGAGCGATAGCGAGAGAGAGAGAGAGAGAGAGAGAGAGAGAGAGAGAGAGAGAGAGAGAGAGAGAGAGAGAGAGAGAGAGAGAGAGAGAGAGAGAGAGAGAGAGAGAGAGTGAGAGAGAGAGGAGTGGAGAGAGAGATGAGTGAGAGAGAGAGAGAGAGAGAGAGAGAGAAGAGAGAGAGAGAGAGAGAGAGAGAGAGAGAGAGAGAGAGAGAGAGGAGAGAGAGAGAGAGAGAGAGAGAGAGAGAGAGAGAGAGAGCCAGCTGTGAACTCATGGTGTAGCACCCATTCCATGATGCACGTGAAACCCGAACTGTACTGTCTTCACCCACACACAGAGTTGTCAGGTGAGGTGAGTAGCACTGGACATGTAGCTGGGCCCTCACCTTATCTCCCATCACTTCACTTCACTCCACATCAGACCAGGGCAGACTCCGCTTCGTGTCTATGCAGGCACAACAGTTTATGGTACCATCTCTTTGTAAGGGTATCATTGCCATTTCGGGCAGTTTTGACCAGAGGCTACAGGTAAAAACTGTTGGTCATTTTTGTGTAGTATTACCGTGATTTTTGGGGGGGGAGGGGGGGGTGTTTATTTATGTTACAATTTTTGGGGGGAGGGAGGAGGGGGTGGGGTGTTTATTCCTGGGTTAAAGCTCCAAGGTTCATCAATGGTGAGATTTTGTTTGCCTGTGCGCCAGGTTTTTGTTTTTTTAAACCAAGCATAAAGGTATCCACATTCTGACTTTGGGAATGGTGTCTAAGCACAACTGTAAGAATTAGAGGGGGGGTGCTTTTTTTTTAAAGAAAATCTTGTCATCTGTTTCTGCCATAACCTGCCTCCCACCCCCCTTCGTTTCATATAAGATCTATCTGTGTGAAAATGAAGATGGGTATGTGATTTGGAGAATATGAGTAGTTCATACTTAAGTTGCAAAAAAAAAAACAGAATGGCAAGAAATTTGGGTTATTACACATAAGAATTTTAAAAATTGTATCGTAACGAAACATATATTTACACACATGCTA
>CM060336.1:147041-169387 GCA_030674155.1 Stramonita haemastoma
AAACACATCCAATAATAATGGCCACACAGAGAAACATGGTTTATGACTGGAAGTGCACCATTTTCACAGAAAAACACAGCTTTAACTGACTGCTCTTTTACCTGTGTGTGTGTGTGTGTGTTGTGTGCGTGCGTGCGTACGCGCGTGTGTGTGTGTGTGTGTGTGCGTGCGTTTATTTTTATTTATTCTTTTATATCGAGGATAATTGAATACGCACTCATGTGCTATTTTAATCTAGTCCCCGTGTGTATGCAGTTTTTGTAAATCTTGTCATCTGTTCCCACCGGAACACAATGGCCTACTCTTACGAAAAGCGGAATAAGATTTAACGTGTGCGCAAGATGTTCAGGCTGGGTTCGTACATGGGGCCTCAGTTTATAGTCTCATTCGAAGGACTTTTGGGGAGAGTGAAGTCAGCACTTAATGTTAACTCCAGGGGAAAAATCCCTCGAACGGGAATTGAACTCGGGTCGTCGATCTGCGAGCGCAATGTTCTGACCACAAGGCCATCCCGTCCTCATGCGTGCACGCGCGCGTGCGTGCGTGCGTGTGTTTCAGTGAAGGAAGTTCTTTTATTTTGAGGATAATGGAATTACACCCAGTTCCCGTGTGCATGACGTTTTGTAAATGTTATCACCCGTTTCCATCAGCATAAATGGCCCACTCTCCCAAAAGGTGGAACAGGTTTTAACGTACGTGCAAGATGTTCTGCATGCATTCATACACGGGGCCTGTATTTATAGTCTCATTCCAAGGGCTGTTACTTTTGTGGCCGGCCCTGTCACGCGCGCGCGCTTGTGTAGATGTGTGTACACTTCTAATGGATGGAGAGAAAACTGAAATCATGATAGCTTATTTGATGGCATAAAGCTTGTAGTATGCTAGCAAAAATATCGCAAATTGTTTGTTTTAGATATTTAGAATAAGAGTGGCTGTTATTGGAAAATGTAAGAAAACGCTTATGATAAGGCTACTAGAACCATGTGTAGTTTAAAAAGTGCTGCAAGGCAGAGAATATTACCTGTACCTGTGACATGATTTATTCGACAAAATGGTAGTGTTAGTTTTATTGTATTTATGTAAAATTAAATATTTTGAGAATATGAAAACCTAGCAATCGTCTATAAATTTTTCATTGAAGATTTTAAAGTTTAAATCTATTTTTTATTTGAAACCTTCGAGTTCATTTGTATCATACAGAAACGGGAAGTTTATCATTTATTCTATTTTCTGTTCTGGTTTTGGATGCAGCTGGTTATTTCTCTTGGTACTGATATGTTTAAGTGAATTGATTGATGCCGGCATTCTTCTCCTGTAAAATATGTTTGAAATCTTGGAGTGTGTGTTTGTGTGTGTATTATGTGATTAATTCATTTGAATAAAAAATTTTTTTTTTTAATGTACTTGCGATTCATTGTAAATGCCAAAGGTTTTTCTGTTATGAGACTTGAAAAAACTGATTTAAATTTTCATGATTATTAATTTTTGTAAATTCTATCATCGTCATTATCACTGTTCCCTGGTGACATTCTCAAGTCTCATTTTAAACCATCACAGCAAGTAGTGCCACATCATTATGCCATGTAGCACCACATATCATGCCACACCTTCGGATGAGACTATAAACCAAGGTCCCGTGCGCGAACGCACACAGAACATCTTGCGCACACGTTAAATCCTGTTCCGCTTTTTGTAAGAGCAGATAAAGCACACGAGTGCTTATTCCATTATCGATATAAGAGAATAAAATTAATAAATAAATAACACCTTCATTGCCTTCAGACAGCCGTAATGATTGACCTCTGTAGTTCACAGGGCTGTAGTGTAGACATTCTGATTGGATTCCAATGGACAGGTTTGGTGTTAATAGTGGGGAATGACTGTATAACTGGTTTTAATCCTGTATGCAGCTTACCCCCCAAAAAAAACAAACCAAACATAACTTTTTGTTGTTCTCCCCCGAGAACTTTGCAAGTCTGAGGCTCCCCAATGGTGAGATTTTTATGTATGTGACAGATTTTTTTCCTTACCATTAAGAGTAGCCCCATCTGGACTACAGTGGTGGTTTAAGCACAACACCCGTGTGCATACATTTCTAGTAATTGTTCTTACTGGCATGCAGAGGCCTACTCTTCCGAAAAGCGGAACAGGTTTCCACCTGTATCAGTATGCATGATGCAGAGAGAGAGAGAAAGAGGGAGAGAGAGAGAGAGAGAGAGAGAGAGAGAGAGAGAGAGAGAGAGGTCACGGTTTCTGGGCGCAACATATAACAGCAAAACTCACCCCATTACATGTTTTGCCACTTTTTATTTATTCCAAGCAGTGTTTGGTGTTTTAAAAAAACTTGCACAAAAATTCTTCAAAACATTTTCACAAATGCACTTTTCGTAAAAAAGTAAAATGGTCCTGGATCAAGATGTTTGGTGAATGTCATGGAATTGATTCTGGAAATCTTTTTTTTTTTTCAGGTGGAGAGAGAAAAATGTGACTGCAATTGCCATGAAAAATAAACCTCATCAATCTGTTAATGAAAAACCTAGCTAATTATTGCAGACATAAACCGGTAAATGGACGTATTTCTGCATTAAAAAAAAAAAAAAAAAATCAGATGTCTGGATTACACCCACAAAGTGGAGGAGGGACAAATCATGCTTGCTTTCTTGACAAAGAATACCTGTTGTGAATGGTGTCTCCTGGTATATAATATTATTTTTTAAAATTATGTTCTCAGCATTCACAAGATGATATTCAATCTCTCAGCTTTTTCTCCCACTTTTAAAGCCTCTTTTCTTTGACTTAGGATTATTACCACTCCTCCAAAATAATACACTAGCTATCATCCCTTGTTAATAAAATTCAATTATCGCAGATTGGTACGGTGGCTTTTAAACAAATTCTTCCTGTACCAGATCCAAGAATTTTTTTTAATCATCCAAATTCAGCCCCAATTTCTATCTAGTGATAAAATCACACCTCATGTTCATTTCAATAGGCACATTGCTAATTTACTTGCAACATGTTCATACTCCCCTCCCTTTCTTAAAAATATTTATAAAAAAAAAGTATTTTATTACTCATTTTCTTTCACACTACACAGCAGAAGTACACTTGGAAAAAATGCTTTCTGCCTTGACCTGAGCAAGTGTTACCAGAAAATGAGCCGTTAATGAAAAGTCAACATTCTTTCCCATTGCTTTGCCTCACTTGAACCTGTAAGTACACTGGCCAGACAATATTCAAACGAGAGAGAGTAAAAGGCACATGTGTTCAATAACCTATGTGATTGGAGGAAGCAAGGCATCACAGACCTCAGCTTCTCCAGGGGCCAGCATATTGAGGGCGGTGCCCATCTCCTCTCCCTCACAGCGTTACCTTCCCTGACCCTAAAGAGGGCAGGTACCCATTTACAGCTGGGTGAACCGCACTGAAGCCAAGGCGCGCAAACAGTCAGCCATCCCTTTGGTAACCAAGCTCAATGCGGCTTGACATTAGCCTAAAGGAAAGCGCATACTCTGACCACTGAGCTACCCTATCCCCATAGTGTGAGGGGCAGATAAAATAGACAGAAAATGATCAGCCCACAGAACGCCACCTCTCTGCAAGATTTTCACTCTTTCTCAACCGTCCAAAGCCAACCGCATATAGCTGCCAGTCTTTTTGGAAGAAGCAAACTTGCACCCACAAAAAAAAAGGCTTGAAAGTTTTAACAGTGGAATGAAGTGTGAAATGAGCTCAGTATCAACATGACTTGCTCTCTTCCTACAATCAAAATTCATACTTGTAATGGTTCTTAAAAAAAAACCCAAAATGAATTACTTTCTTCCTAGAATCCACAGTCATATTACTAATGATTCATAAAAATCACCCCAAACCATGGTAAACTACTTCCTCACTCCCAATCAAAATTTGTATCCTTAACAATTCATAAAAACCATAGCAGAAGAAAATTTTAGAGAGAGAAAACAAAACTACCTACCTACCTAACTAAAGTTATTTTTGGATTTTTGAAACCTGCTACAGACATTTTCTGGTATGCATGGGTTTTGCTGGTCACAGTTTTCAAAAGTTTACAACATTTTTCAAAAGCCATGGTGGAGTGAACGATTGCACAAATATCTTGAGCATGCAGTTTGCGCTTTAGACACAGATACACATGATCTGTCTTTGGTGGGTGATGCAAGTGAAATGAGAACGATGAAATGATCCGTTAGAAGTGAAATAAAAACGACGACACGCACTTTCTGTTCAACTCACTGTATTTTTTTCCTCACACAGCTCTCCCTCTCAAACACACGCACACACACACACACATGCCCAGTTATGAACAATTTCTTGATAACACTCACACAATAAAAAAAAAAAAAAAAGGAAAGAAAAAAAAAAAAAAAAGGAAAAGAAAAAAAAGAGAACCAGCCCCCCCCCCGAAATCACTTGCACCTTCACACATGCGTACGCAAGACGATTAAAAAATTGTCTTTCAACACATCACCAATGGCGCAACGGCGCCCAGATTGGAGTGCATCAAAGCAAAAGGTAGTTAGTTCATGGAACCATGAAAACACACGTGGTACTCCATATCGCTGACACTGGCGCGAATAGCAGGCGCCCTAAGTGCAGCCCCCCTCCCTTTTCTCTCTCTCTCTCCCCTCCTAGGTTGAAATTCTGGCCCCAGGGACGGAAAAAAGGCTGGAACTCCAGGACTAACGCATCTTGAAGTTTAAAGAGGCGTTCACTTCCGACAGCTCGCCACAGTAGTCGATGGCAACGGTGAAGTCCAGATCCCTCTGCACACACAAGTCAAGAATTTTTCAGGGTTTTTGTTGTTGTTGTTTTTTTTGGGGGGGAGGCGCATGCACATATTGTTGTTTTTCAGTACTGCTAGGATTAACCCATATCTGTGGAATGAACCCCCCCCCAAATATCAGTGACAACACACACATAAAGTGTTTCTGAAATCAAATTTCATTTTCAATATTTTCTACAAAAAAAAAAAAAAAAAGGAATGTTTTTAAATGGGCCTCAAATGAATAAAGTGTTGCTTTGCGTCTTTTGTTTCAAAGAGCAGGGAGGTTAAAATCTAACATGGCCTGAAAAGGAAAGGAAGCCAAACTGCCTGCTGCTTGATGTGGTGTGCCAGTTGAAACAAACGTGTTGACAGCAGTATGCAGATACAGAGCAAGACCACAATTATGTGACCCTCCACCACATAAAGAGTCACACTGCACCAGAGGTCAATTTCTAGATGTTAACATATTAATCTGAAATAAAAAGGCTATTCAATATAAAAAAATACCCCCCCCAACAGATTGAAAATTAGACAAGTCTATGAAAAGCTATTGCAAATTAAAAATGACTGCAGGATGTGACAAAATGAGAAAGTGGCAAGTTTTATATTGCAGTAGGCGGTAAGAATGAGACCGTGGGCATTTTCAAACAAGCCTACCCCAGCTTACGCACCAAAACTACCTACAGTGTGATGGGGCCCTTGTTACCTCCCTTGCAGAAGGAACCAGAGCCAAAGCAAGAGTGGAATACTAAGTTACCAAAAAGGGACACAGCAGAGAACTGTAAGAGAACCTGTTACCTAGCTGGGCAGTGCTGACTTCACCCAACACACACTTTGCCTTCAAGGTGCTTTGTAAAGTTTACACAGCTTCTTTACAGAGGCCTAATTCCCTATTCCATGGTGCTTTGTAAAGTTTACATAGCTTCTTTACAGAGGCCTAATTCCCTATTCCATGGTGCTTTGTAAAGTTTACATAGCTTCTTTACAGAGGCCTAATTCCCTATTCCATGGTGCTTTGTAAAGTTTACATAGCTTCTTTACAGAGGCCTAATTCCCTATTCCATGGTGCTTTGTAAAGTTTACATTACTTTTTTACAGAGGCCTAATTCCCTATTCCATGGTGCTTTGTAAAGTTTACATTACTTCTTTACAGAGGCCTAATTCCCTATTCCATGGTGCTTTGTAAAGTTTACATAGCTTCTTTACAGAGGCCTAATTCCCTATTCCATGGTGCTTTGTAAAGTTTACATTACTTCTTTACAGAGGCCTAATTTCCTATTCCATGGTGCTTTGTAAAGTTTACATTTCTTCTTTACAGAGGCCTAATTCCCTATTCCATGGTGCTTTGTAAAGTTTACATTACTTCTTTACAGAGGCCTAATTCCCTATTCCATGGTGCTTTGTAAAGTTTACATAGCTTCTTTACAGAGGCCTAATTCCCTATTCCATGGTGCTTTGTAAAGTTTACATAGCTTCTTTACAGAGGCCTAATTCCCTATTCCATGGTGCTTTGTAAAGTTTACATAGCTTCTTTACAGAGGCCTAATTCCCTATTCCATGGTGCTTTGTAAAGTTTACATTACTTCTTTACAGAGGCCTAATTCCCTATTCCATGGTGCTTTGTAAAGTTTACATTACTTCTTTACAGAGGCCTAATTCCCTATTCCATGGTGCTTTGTAAAGTTTACATTACTTCTTTACAGAGGCCTAATTCCCTATTCCATGGTGCTTTGTAAAGTTTACATAGCTTCTTTACAGAGGCCTAATTCCCTATTCCATGGTGCTTTGTAAAGTTTACATTACTTCTTTACAGAGGCCAAATGTCCTACTCCATGGTGCTTTGTAAAGTTTACTATACAGAGGCATAATTCCCTATTCCATGGTGCTTTGTAAAGTTTACATTACTTCTTTACAGAGGCCAAATGTGCTACTACATGGCACTTTGTAAAGTTTACATAGCTTCTATACAGAGGCCAAATTCCCTACTGTTCTGATTATTCTCCTACCCTACGAGTTTGTTCCAGAGATGGAAGTTGATCTACCTCCACTTTCGTTAGAAACAGTGCAGTAAGCAAGACTGCTACACGCCAATCCTGGACACTGGAATGCAACAAGCAGGCTGGAGTCAGGTAGCTTGTTAGGGGCTATTGGCCTGAATATCAAATATGCGGTCAGTCTGCCTGTCACTCACTATACTTCTGTGGACGTGGTATGATTTGGGTGGTGTGACATATGACAGGAGTAAGTAAGGAGTGGCAGTGTAGCAAAGCCCACACTTGCTGATACTACACTAGCAGTGACATGCAGGAAGTAAAGAGAAGAGAAGAGAGGAGAAAAGAGAGAAGAGAAGAGAAGAGAAAAGAGTGAAGAGAAGAGAGGAGAAAAGAGAAGAGAAGGGAAAGGAAGGGAAGGGAGAGTAAAGAGAGAAGAGAGGGAAGGGAAGGGAAGGGAAGGGAAGGGAAGGGAAGGGAAGGGAAGGGAAGGGAAGAGAAGAGAAGAGAAGAGAAGAGAAGAGAAGAGAGAAAAGAAGAGAAGAGAAGAGAAAAGAGAAGAGAACTGAAGAGAAAAGAAGAATAGAGAAGAGAAGCAAAGGTGCGGGCACTCACCACGTTGGCCTTGTTGGGTTTCATGGTGAAGACCCCTTCCAAGAGAAGAGAAGAGAAGTGAAGGAGGAAGAGGAAGAGGAAGACAAAGAGAAGAGAAATAAAGAACTGAAGAGAAAAGAAGAGAAGTGAAGGTGAGGTGAGGTGTGGGCACTCACCACGTTGGCCTTGTTGGGTTTCATGGTGAAGACCCCGTCCATCACCTCCCCCTTCTTGATGGTCAGGTCGTGCTCCCCAGGTAAAACACCGTCTGCTTCCAGTGAGTGTAGGGCGCCTCTGGAGCTGCAACATCACCAGTGACAACAACAATGGTCAGTTCATGAACATCAGTGACAA
Source organism: Stramonita haemastoma (assembly GCA_030674155.1). Taxonomy (NCBI): domain Eukaryota; kingdom Metazoa; phylum Mollusca; class Gastropoda; order Neogastropoda; family Muricidae; genus Stramonita; species Stramonita haemastoma. The sequence continues at coordinate 154,767 of CM060336.1, forward strand.
CAACGGTCATTTCAGGAACATCACCAGTGACCAATAGTCAATATCCCCAGGGCCTGTCAGTAAAAATAGCATCCCCACCTGGAAAGTCCGTGCTCGAAATTTCTTCTTTTCTACTACTTTCTGCCTTGTTCCTTTTCTTCCTGTCACCTCTTTCAGTTTAAATAGCAATCCCACATTCCGGAAATTCTCTGCAAGAAATGTCCACTTTTCTCTCTGTTTCCGTCTTTCTTCTTCCCTTTCTATCCTCTCTCTTGCTTATTTTCTGCATTCTTGGTCCATTCTCCTGCCTTTTTTTCCAGACAGATTTTTTTTTAATCACAAAAAAGTAAATATTCTGAAATAAAGAAAAAAAACAAACAAACCCTTTACAAATAAAAAAAAAAAAAAATTATTATTTAGAACAAATGCCTTTCCCACCCCTGCATGGGTAAATGTAAAGTAGGTTCATGAAAAAAACACAACCCAACCAACCTAAAATCATGCAATCAATTTTTATAAATAGAACAATTTGTAATAAGGGATGAAATAAGTCTACAGCACAGATAAGATTTACAAGACTGCATACACACGGGGACTGGATATAAAAAAAAAGCACAGGAGTGCTAATTTCATTATCCTCAATACAAAATAAATAAATATGTACTCTATGTGAATGTAATTGTGTGTAAGACAGGGAGTAAGTGTGTGAGCGCGAGTGTGTGTGTGTGTGTGTGTGTTTGTGTGTGTGCATGTGCATGCATGCCTGCGTATACTTGCTCAAGCATTACTGGCTCTGTGTGCACAAGATAAACAAACAGGAGCAAAAACATTCCACACAACAGCACAAAAACAAGAGACACACACAACACAGACAGACACACACACACTGACACAGACAGACACCACACACACCCACAGACAGACACACACACACACCCACAAACACCACACACACACCCACAAACACCACACACACAGACACCACACACACCCAGAGACAAACACCACACACACACACCCAGAGACACACACACACACACACACAAACACATCACACTACACACACCTGTGGAGAAGCCAGTGAGCTTGTGGCACTTGGTGAACTCAATGTTGAAGAAGGTGACCAGGGCGTGCAGGTAGTCGTTGCGCCGCATGCTCAGGTGGAAGGGGGCCGAGAAGGACAGGTCGTCCTCCTTGATGGTGTACATGTCCACCTCCTGCAGGCACGCATACATACAGGTGTCATGGTTAGAAACCCTCTCTGAAGTGGCAATGGGGCTGCCTTAAATTAATGATGGGTAAAAAAACCCCAAAAAACAAACAAAAACTACACCAAACCTTACCATTGGAGAACTTTGGATCTCTAGCCCCCCCCCCCCCCCCCCCCAATCAAAGGCTAAGATTTTATGTGGTGTGTGTGTGTTTCTGCACCAGCAAACTGCGCATACATAATTCTACTGCATATACTGCATACATTACATTTCCTTTTTTTTTTTTAAGCACAGATTTTTTTTTTTAATTTGCAAAAAGAATAATAAACATAACTAAAAAAACACAACAAAAAAACAAACCCCCCAAAAGCAAAAAAAAATCCCTAAACCAATACCCCCCCCTGAAAAAACAAAAGACTCCCTCCCCCTCCCTAAAAAAAAAAAAAAAAAAAAAATTAGGACATGAAAACGGACCTTGACCAGGCAGGAGTTGGTGACGACTTGTTTAGGATCCACCACGTCCACTAAGGGCTCACACACAGCCACCTTGCCTATCACGCTCATGTCAAACCCGTACACACTGTTCCACCCTGCACACACACACACACACACACACACACACATGTACACATGTGTCACACTTGACAAAGGAAACCACAGGGGTCTCACTATTCCAGGGCAACCTATTTGCTGAAATTGAATAGAAAGAAAAGGTGATGATTTGAACAAAAACACTTTTTAAAGATAGAAAGAAAATTTTAACAAGGTCCATCAAAAATTACAGCTCTAAAAATTGTTCTTTGTGGTTTCTTTTTAGCATAACAGATAAATAAAATCAACTCTGCAAAGTTTTACGGTTTTGCCTTCAACTGGGGTTGTTGTGTTAGAAACAATAGATAAGAATTGTCACAGATAACATGCAAACAATATAAAAGTGTATTTGTGTGTGTGTGTGTGTGTGTGTGTGTGTGTGTGTGTGTGTGTGTGTGTGTGTGTGAGCGTGTGTGTAAAAGTGTATTTTTGATGTGTGTGTATGTGTGTGTGTGCGCGCGCGTGTGTGTGTACGTGTGAGTGTGTGGTGTCGTGTCTATATTTTTCAAACCAGAACTAAAAAACTTCATTATCAAATTCATTTGGTGACTTCTCTTCAGTTGTATGAACACAAGAGACAAAGAACATGAGCTCAACTAATATTCATCCTTTACATTTCATGTTTCAAATGATCACGCAACATACATGTGCATAATATACACTGTATACAAACTTAACTGTGATCCACAAATCATATCTATTTTACTTATATGCTTAAAAAAAAAAGGAAAACAGAGGACAACAAGCAAACCAGAAGTACAGAAATAATAATAATAGAAAAAGAAGATAAATTTGGGCAAATGCTAACAGAACACATAATTACCACAATCTCTCCAGTTTGCAAATAGGAAAAAAACACAAAAAACCCCCCCCCCCCCCCCCCCCCGACAAATTTGGGCAAACACCAACAGAACACGTCACCACCACACTCTCTTCAGTTAGCATCAGCACTCACAGTTGATCTTTTCATCCTTGTACTGCCTGTCTTCGATGGCCGTGATGAACAAGGTGGCTCTGTCTGGGAAGATCAGGCCGGTGTCAGGTCTCTGAAAACACACAGCACACACACACTATTACTAGTAGCTATTACATTAAAAAAATAATATAATCCGAAAAGAAAAATGCCCATTATTAAAGAAAACAGCAACAGAAAAGAACAATTTACACTAAATGTTAAGACAGAACATACCAGTAGTGGTGACCTTTTGAACAATTTTTTTTTTTTTTTTTTTTTTTAAATCCTTAGTGAAAACTCCGAAGTTCACCAATGGTGAAATTTTGCGTATGCAAGTTCTGCTTTTCTCCACCATTCACAAAGCCCCACTCAGACATTAGGGATGTATTGTCGATATGAAAAGACTTCACTGTTCTAAGTTTAACAGCTTTGAAAAAAGTTCTATGATTAACCCCCTTGACTGCCCCTAGATTTCGCATTCCATCACAAAATCGGGTCAGGCACACATTATTCAGAACGTGATAACATAACACCTCCCCCCAATACTGTCTACATGTAAAGTTCCCTTATCAGATCTCAATAATGGCTTTCCATTAATTCTAACATCTATAGAAAGCAAATTGTTTTGCATTATTGAATAGGTAACTTACTGGTTTAAAATAAAACAAACAAAAACACTTACAACTTTCGCAAACCACGAACATTTTTTTCTTCACATTACTTTGGTCACAAAAAGAAGAGAGAGAGAGAGAGAGAGAGAGAGAGAGAGAGAGAGAGAGAGAGAGAGAGAGAGAGAGAGAGAGAGAGGAGAGAGAGAGGAGAGAGAGACAGGGAGAGAGAGAGAGAGAGAGAGAGAGAGAGAGAGAGAGAGAGGAGAGAGAGAGGGGAGAGAGGAGAGAGAGAGAGAGAGAGAGGAGAGAGAGAGAGACACACACACACACACAGACGGACAGACACTCACCAGCCACTTGTCGCGAGCATAGAGGACTGTTTTGAGCATGGACTCGTAGAAGAGGCAGTAGCCCATCCACTCGCTGATGATGATGTCCACCTTCTCGATGCCGTCAGGCAGTGTCACCTCCTCCACCTTCCCTCGGATCAGCGTCACCACTGCAACACAGCCAACATACAACTTACTACATCACAGCCACCCTGCAACTTTCTACATCACAGCCACCCTACATCTCTGAATATATCAGCATCACCACTGCAACACAGCCAGCCACCCTACATCTTACTACATACATCACAACCACCCTACATCTTACTACATACATCACAGCCACCCAACATCTCTGAATATATCAGTGTCACCACTGCAACACAGCAAGCCACCCTACATCTTACTACATACATCACAGCCACCCTACATCTTACTACATACATCACAGCCACCCTATATCTTACTACATCACAGTCACCCTACATCTTACTACATCACAGCCACCCTACATCTTACTACATACATCACAGCCACCCTACATCTTACTACATCACAGCCACAATGCAACTTACTCATACATCACAGCCACCCTACAACTTACTACATACATCACAGCCACCCTACATCTTACTACATCACAGCCACCCTACATCTTACTACAACACAGCCACCCTACAACTTACTACATACATCACAGCCACCCTACATCTTACTACATACATCACAGCCACCCTACATCTTACTACATACATCACAGCCACCCTACATCTTACTACATACATCACAGCCACCCTACATCTTACTACATACATCACAGCCACCCTACGTCTTACTACATCACAGCCACCCTACATCTTACTACAACACAGCCACCCTACATATTACTACAACACAGCCACCCTACATCTTACTACATCACAGCCACCCTACATCTTACTACAACACAGCCACCCTACATCTTACTACAACACAGCCACCCTACAACTTACTACATATGTATCACAGCCACCCTACATCTTACTACATCACAGCCACCCTACATCTTACTACAACACAGCCACCCTACAACTTACTACATACATCACAGCCACCCTACATCTTACTACAACACAGCCACCCTACAACTTACTACATACATCACAGCCACCCTACATCTTACTACATACATCACAGCCACCCTACATCTTACTACAACACAGCCACCCTGCAACTTACTACATCACAGCCACAATACATCTTACTACATCACAGCCACCCTGCATCTTACTACATCACAGCCACCCTACATCTTACTACATACATCACAGCCACCCTACATCTTTCTACATCACAGCCACCCTACATCTTACTACATTACAGCCACCCTACATCTTACTACAAACACAGCCACCCTACATCTTACTGCAACACAGCCACCCTACATCTTACTACAACACAGCCACCCTACATCTTACTACATACATCACAGCCAACCTACAACTTACTACATACATCACAGCCACCCTACATCTTACTACATCACAGCCACCCTACATCTTACTACATCACAGCCACCCTACATCTTACTACATCACAGCCACCCTACATCTTACCAACACAGCCACAATACATCTTACTACATCACAGCCACAATACATCTTACTACAACACAGCCACCCTACATCTTACTACATCACAGCCACCCTACACCTCTGAATCAGTGTCACCAGCCACCCTACACCTCTGAATCAGTGTCACCAGCCACCCTACACCTCTGAATCAAGCTTACATGCAGCAAAAGCGTCTTTCTTTACCTTACAATATTAATGAAGCTACCCACTCCATCCCATCCCAGCTGGTGCTAATTACAGCAGTGACTGACCACTCTTGGGACTTGGCAAAAGGACATAAGGGGCATGCTAATTTCAGCACTGGGCCCTGTATCCTTGACTGAGCTATGCTGGATCTGCGCTCTGTGATAGATAAATTCTATCTATCTATCCCTTAGTCTGGCGACCATGTGGGCACCCCTGAAGACTTGACAACCAGTTCCCTCCATTCCTCTCTCTGTTCTGCCTTTCTCAAAATTTTGTTGAGTTCTAGGCCTGTCCATTCGCTGATTTTCTCCTCCCATCTCTTCCTTGGTCTGCCTCTTTTTCTTCCTCCCTGGACAGTGCCTTGCAATACTGTTTTTGCAAGTCCTTTTGATCTTGTGACATGCCCGTACCATTTAAGTTTAAACTTCTTTACGATTGACAGATTTTTGAAGGAACCAATGATTTGCTGGATTCTGTTACGCACATCTCCGTTGCTTATGTGGTCTCTGTAGGAGATGCCAAGGAGTTTCCGGAAGCTTATTGATATATTAACAACCAAAATAAAAAACCTCACAGCAGTCCAGTAGGATGTTGCCAAGTGGGTACGAATATTCAACACTTTTAAAGGAAAATAAATCATAACCAAGACTCACCATCATCCAGACCATTGGCCTTGACGATCTGCTGACTGTAGTCGATGATACTAGAGCATTCGATCTGAAAAGTCACAGAAAACAGAAACCATCTCATATGCCATTTATAGACAGTTCTATATCTGTGGAACAGTCACACATGCAAACTTCTCATTCAGTGTGCAATTTCAATGTCACTGTGATTCTTCATTACTCAAATACACCAGAAGACTAAAAGCTTTTTTTTTTTTTTTTCAAGACTTGAGACAAAACACAAGAAATTCCCTTGAAAACAGGAAACCTTTCAACATACTATACACAAGATCACTGAATTATCATCATCTGAATATGTCACTGATGATATCACGCATTTTACAAGAGTGTTCCATTGTGACTCAATTACATCAACTACTGATAAACTAACAATGCAAGGTTTATTCCAACTTTTTCACCAAGTTATCAAGGTTTTTTCCTACCCAAGAAAACTATTTTTTCAAAAGACTTCAATACTGAAAAAAAAACAAATCAAAATCAAGAAGAAAAGTTGAAGCTCACCCTGGTTTATTTTATTCCTGACCACAAGCTTCCAATATGCTTCTTTTAGAAGATATTTTCAAAACTTAAATTTTTTTTTTTTTTTTTTAATAAACTTTCTTTCTTTTTACTTTCATTTTTCCCTTTAACAGGCTTTTCTTTGGACGCTTCTTACTAAAATCTTGATTTTCCCATATCAAAACCATCTTTCCATTATTTACCAAGATAAAAAAGAAAATCTCCCTGTACAGCTGTCACATTTTCAGCAACACATTTTCAGCAACACTCGGCAGCTATACATCTATCCATTCCATCCAACCCCAGCTGATGCTAATTCTAGCAGGAAACAACCACACATGGACAAAGTAAAAGGAGGAGCAAGGGGCACGCACTCAAGTTTTAGAACGGGCCCCTACCCTTGACCAAGTTATTTTATTATTATTTATTTTTTTATATCGAAGAAAATGGAATAAGCACTCATGCACCTTTTTTTACATACAGCCCCCATGTGCATGCAATTTTGTAAATCTTATCCGTTCCGAGTTACGCTGGATTTGTACGCTGTGCCGCAGATGCCCAAGACCACAATAATACAACCCCCTTCATCACATCACCTCCCCCCCAAAAAAAACCTCACCCCAATGACCCTGGCAGCGCCGGCCTTGGCAGCGAACATGCAGAGGATGCCGGTGCCACTGCCCACGTCCAGCACCACCTTGTCCTTGAACAGGTGTTTGTTGTAGTACATGGCGTTGCGGTACGTCCGCGTGCGCACCTCGTCCTTCAGCATTTCCTGGGATACACACACACACATACAGTGATACACACGTTCTTTTTTCTCTCTCTGGGCGGAGGGTGACTTTTTTTTTTTTTTTTGGGGGGGGGGGTTGTTTTGGTTTTATTCATCGTCTAATATCACTAAAAGTGAACAGACATAAAATTGAAGACAACAAGAACAACACGTTCTTTGACCTGTACAAAGTTTGATTAAACCTGGCAGAAATGACTGCATAACAAACAATAAAAAGGTACCTAACTCAGACACAGACACACGTTTTTCTTCTGGTATAAAGTTTGATAAAACCCGACAGAAAGTCATTGCATGCCAATGACACTGTAAGCCACACAATAGAAAAGGTTCACACACACTTTCTTCTACTGGTACGAAGTTCATAAAACCTGACAGAAATGACGCTGCATGCCAAACAATAAAAAAGGTATACAAACACAAACAAACGTTTTTCTACTGGTACAAAGTTTGATAATACCTGACAGAAATGACCTAGCATGCCAATGACTATCTATATAGCGTATGCCAAACAATAAAAAAGATACACACACGTTTTTCTACTGGTACAAAGTGAATAAAACCTGACAGAAATAAAAACTGCTTGGCAAACAATAAGGCACACACACATTTTTCTACTGGTACAAAGTGGATAAAACCTGACAGAAATAACACTGCATGGCAAACAATAAAAAAAAGGCACGCACGCACGCACACACACACACACACAATTTTTCTACTAGTACAAAAGTTTGTAAAGTGACAAAAATGATTTTGATCCCCCCCAAAATATCATTCACAAACACATCCCCATCGACAAAACTTTCTAAAAGAAAGTCTTCAAATCAGATGGAAGAACATAATTGTTACAAACCTAACATGGAAAAACTAACAATTGAAAATGTGTGTGTGTGCGTGTTTTATTATATTTTCATTTTATTCTTTTATATCATGTGTGTGTGTGTGTGTGTGTGTCTTTGGACAAGTAAGACTTTGCGTTACGTGTGTACGTGTGTACATGCGCCCATGCATGCGTGGGTGTGCTTCCGCTAGTCGTTTCATGAAGGACTAACCTCGTGGATGCCAAAGTGAGCATAGGAGTCAAAGTAGTAATCTTTGGAGGTCATTTCGTCAGCAGGAATGTGGCCGTTGGGCTTGGCCTCTGTCGTGGCTGCAGCTGGGGCAGCAGTGCCATCCCCACTGGGGTTCAGACTGACGCTGGGTGTAGACTGAAAACAGAAATACTTATCACAATAGTCATTAACATATAACTAGAGCTGTTTCGTCTTGTCACTTATGCAAAAAACCCAAAAAAAAAAACCTCTGGAAACTTCTACTAGGGAGGTCCAGGGGCACGCCCCCATTTTCTCCTCACACCAATCAAAATTAACCCATTTTTTAGCGCTCCCAGTGCCATTTTGTGCTGTTACCTTTTTAAGCCAGATATTGGACTTCACCTTGAATTTTGCTGCTGTAATTTTCTTCTCAACACTACAACAGTCACCGAGTCCAGGATCCCAGATGCTGGGCGAGAAGTAAAAAAAGACCTTTACAGGACTCATCCAAAGGACTTTAGAGAGGATGGAGTCAGCACTGGTGTTAACTCTCTAGGGAAAAACCCCTTTAACCGGGAATTGAACCCGGGTCGTCAAATTGCGAGCGCAATGTTCTGACCACTAGGCAAGACAGAGAGACACAGAGGGGAGAGAGAGAGAGAGAGGAGAGAGAGAGAGAGAGAGAGAGAGAGAGAGAGAGAGAGAGAGAGAGAGGAGAGGAGAGAGAGAGAGAGAGAGAGAGAGAGAGAGGGGGGGCCTCAGAAATACTGTGCACACTGAAGACCAGATCAAAGGAACTGGAATGGTACAGGAAGAGGGCTGGAGGTGGTAGTGATAACTGATAAGTAGGGGACAACAGCAGAGGTCTGAGTTCATTTCTACTTTCTAGGCAGAAGTGATGAGAGCTCCCCTATCATTATACCCGTTTCCCCCTCCTACCATCCCCTGTCCCTGCTCCCCTTAGTTTTATGAAACTGGTTAGCAGTGTACAAATGGCTTATGACCCCCCCCCCCCTTCCCAGTTCAACAATAACTGTATCCAGCAGTGCAAGGTTTACTTTTAATTTTGTGATTCTTAAACTAAGGGAGTAAGGTAGAATCTGGAAAAGAAGTTTCACTAGTAGTAAACTGAAAGGACTGTAAAAACTACAGCCGCACAGGATATAGTGTGTGTCCACTGTGAAACAAACATTTCGGTCTCTTAGATCTATATATTTGTAATAATGGAAAAAATCCATGTCAAGATTGTGGTGTAGACATACAAACAACAGATGCAAAAGATGGCATACGGATGGCCATGTTTCATTGTTTAATTTGGGTCAAGTGTTTGAAGCTAAAGCATTTAACATGAACACGAGAAAAAAAAGTTTCAGACTGATATCGTTAAGACTTTGTTTTATTGTGATCGAGTGATGTTCCATGATTTTCCTGAATGTCTGTGGGAGTAACTTAGGAGTTCCTGTCCCTGACTATAAAATTTAAAGGGGGGGGTGGGGTGGTGGTTGGTGATGGGATAGCAAGTGGTTAGTGGTCAGAATATTGTGCTGGCAATTGGACCACCAGGGTTATATTCCCGGTCGAGGGGATTTTCCCCCAGGACTTAACATCAGTGCTGACTCTACTCTCCCTCAAGTCCTTCGGATGAGACGGTAAACGGAGGCCCCATGTGCGAACGCACGCAGAACATCTTGGGCACACGTTTAAATCCTGACTGCCGGTGGGAAACAGATGTCATTTACAAAACTGCATACACACGGGGACTGGATGCAAAAAAGCACACAAGTGCTTACTCGTTATCTTCGATATAAAAGAAAATAAATAAAGGCACAGTGTTGATACAACGAAAATGAAGGGAAGTTTTCCCCCTTCACGCGAACACACGACAGGGAGATTGCGCAAAATTCCGATCTGCAAAATTGCCTACAATGTGTATAGAAAGAAAAGGGAGCATTTTGACTCAATCGACACTAAATTCCAGTAACCGATTAAGTAAAAACTGCCTAGGCCTTGTTAGGGCCTAGCCTAGTTTTGATTCGTTTTTCTTGACCGGTCTAGCCTAGGCCTAGCCCAACTCGTCTATGGCGCGCACACGACTCGACCACGTGAGTTTGTAGAAAGAACAAAGAAAACTTGGTCAAATTCGTTTCAAGTCATCACATTTACTTTTGTTTGTTCTGATTATTAACGATGATCCTGTACATTACATTGTTACATTAAATAAGCTCATGATCTGAAACATCTATCCTTACAAAACAAAAACCAACTAGAGAGAAGTTCAGTCTTACCTCCATTTGTTCTGCCATTTGGGTGCTCTGATCAGGAACTGAGCCTTTCGTCACTCACTTCCGGGCTCTGATGTTGATGACGTCAACATTATCCGAACATTACCGAAATAAGCCGATCTTACCTTCGGTTTGTTGATCGAGAAGTTGGGACCAAAAAGTCAGCGGCCTAAAGGTGTGCAAAAGAAAAAGTTGGGTGAAAGTGATTTTCGGTGATCGTGGATCGGTAAGTTCAGTGTGACTTTAAAATCCTTTGTTTGTTGTCTATCAGATGCTGTGTCTCTTCTTTATTTGTGATGTAGCGAAGTTTGAAGGGTAGAAGAGTGCAAGAAATAGCAGTGCTCGGAATTTGTGGGCATGTTTCGCCCTTTTGGCGAAGTTCTCGATTCACTGAATCGCTTGCACTGGCTTCTTTGACGGACGCGGTGACACTGTCGATGGACTCTGCCCCTATAGCCTAGGCCTAGCCTACATTCTGCAGATGATGCCTGACCTCCGATACCCCCATTCTCCTGTAGGACCCTCCCACCCACCCACCCCCTCTTTTCAGCATCCCCACCCCCCATCTCTTCGTCTTCAGTCCACGATCCCTCATGATTTCATAGCGTGAAGTCCTCGTATTAGTTCAGCATTATTTTTAATGTTTATAACTTTATTTTTTTATGTTATAGATCTATTTCTTTTTTCCTTGCATAGTACTCTCACTATACTCCAGTATATCCTGCCACAGGGTTGCAAATGAAAATTTAATTAATAGTAAATGATGTAACTGATAGTGGCTACAGTCAGTGTCATGTTTAGTCATAGTATCAGTACAGTGATTACTGCATAGGCTGTGTGAAGGGATAGCAAAGAGGCAGACATTAATTTCTGGATTAAGAAAAAAAGAAGAGAAAACTCAAGACACATGTGACCTGAGATAATGTAATGACTGTAACACAGATTTGTTGGAGATGACTCTAGTCTTTTGTGTGTCAATGATTATTTCTTTACTTTTTCTTTCTTTCTGTTTTTTTTTTTTTTTTTTTTACCAATGGTGAAATTTTTTTGTAAAATTTTTGCAAAAAATTCCAAGGTTTTTAGGTTTTTGGAGTAGATAGAAACTTTGCATTCTGACTTTGGGGGATGTTTTTTATAAAAAATTCTTTAATGTTTTTTAAATTTTTTATTAATTAATAAAAAAGGGATTTTCCCCAAAATAATTTTAAAAAAATTTAGTTTAAAAATAAACAAGAATAGTTTGTCAAAGGGGCAAAAATTGGGGAAAAAGGGAGCCCCCCCAACCCCCTAAACCAAAATTCTGGGTTCTCTTTTTTTTTAAAAAGAAAAATGCCCCAGAAATTTTTCACAAATTCATGCTGGATTCACTTTTCAGGACCAATGACATTGAAAAAATTTAAAACATTTTTTTTAAAATATTAGAATTTGTGTGGGGGTGCCCCTATGTGTGTTTTGTGTGTGTGTTTTGTGTTTGGGGGGGTTGGGGGTGTTTTGTTTTGGGGTTGTTTGTTTTTTGGGGTGTGTGGTGTGTGGGGGTTTGTGTGTGTGTGTGTGTTGTGTGGGGTAAAAAGGGACATGTTCAATGTATATAATATAGTGGGTGTGTGTGTGTGGGGGGGTGTGTGGTGTGGTGGTGTGGTTGTGTGTGTTTTGGGGTTTTATTTTATTTTTTTTTTGTTTTTTTTCTTTTATACGAGGATAATGGAATAAGCAGGTTTTTTTTTTTCATCCGCCCCCCCGGGGTTGGGGGAGTATTTTTTTCTTGGGGCCCAAAAAATATCCCCAGCACACAATGGCCTACTTTTAAAAAAAGGGGAAAAAGGAAAATTTAAATTGGGGTTTGCAAGAAAAATTTGGGGGCGTTCATAACCCGGGCCCCTTGGTTTTGGGGTTTTACGGGGAAGGCCCCTTTGGGGGAAAGTGGGGGTCGCACTGATTTTTAAATTAAAGGGGAAAAAACCCCCCTTGGGAAAAAACTGCCCCGGGGAACGAAAACCCTTTGGGCCCAAAATTGGGGATTTTCAGTGTTCTGACCATTAGGCAAAACCGTGTGGTTTGTTGGTGGTGTGTGTGTTTTGTGTGTGTTTTTGGGGGTGTGTGGGTGTGTGTGTGTGTGGGGGGTTTTTGTGGGGTGCTTGTGAAGGATTAAAATAATAATAACTAGTTTTATCTGTGGTATGATACTTTTTTTTTAGATAGTTTTTCCTAAAGGAGGTCGAAAGAAATTTGAGAGAATGGGAAAAATTGGGGGTTTTTGAATTTTTCCACAATGAGATGCGTACTGCCAAGTCCTTCCTTTCAGATTAAAACAATGCATACATACTCAATACTTTTACTCAAGAGGGAAATCCTTATGCATTGGTTTAAAAAAAAACAGAGCCTGGGATACTGCAGGTATAAATTTTTACAATTCTGATTGCACATGTTTGTTTTCTTTTGTGGTTTTGCCATTGGTGTTTACAATTGTTCTCTGTTGTTGTCTGTCTCCAAATCTGTCTCAACTCTCTTCTTCTCTTTCACTCTCTATCTGTTCTCTCGTCTTCTGTCTGTCTGTCTGTCTTGATGTGTCTCTGTAGTGTCTGTTTGTTGTGATCTAGATCGTTAAATATAAATAAGTCAAGTGTAGCCTTTTTTTAGTTTTTTTTTTCTTTCACAGTGTCTGTCTGTTAGAGCTCTTTTCTCTCCCCTCCCCTCCCCCTTTCTCCTCCCCCTTTTCCCCCCCCCTCTCTCTCCTCTCTCTCTCTCTCTCCCCCTCTTCTCTCTCTTCTCTTTTTTTTTTCCCCCCCCCCCTCTTTTCTCCCCCCTCTTTGTTTTCTCCCCTGTCTCTGTCTGGTTTTGTCTGTCTGTTCGGTCTGTCTGTCTGTCTGTTGTTGTTTTTCCCCTCTCTCTCTCCCCCTCTCTCCCCTCTCTCTCTCCCCCCCCCCTCTTCCCCCTTCTCTCTCCTCTCTCTCGTCTAAAAATTGTGTTTCTTTGTTTTTGACACTGTCAGACAGAGGAGGGCTTTTTTTTTTTTGGGTTTAATTTATAATTCATGAAACATGCGAATTTTCAAACAGTAAATGACTTATTCATTGTCATACCCTCGGATCTTCCACAAAATTGGTTATTTTCCTACCAAAATTAATGGTAAAAAAACGAGACCCCCCCTTTTTTTTTTTGAACATTAAATTGTGTTTTTGAATGCCAGAAACAGCAATAAGATTTTCTGTCTTCTTAAAAAATTTCTTTCCATTAAAGCCAAAAGGGACAAGAAAGCTTTTTTTTCCCCAAAATTTTTCCGTTGTGTGCCAAAGGGTTATGACAAAAAGGGCCTTTTAAAGGTTACCATGGTTAATTTTATGTTTTAAAGTAATAATTGGGCTTTAACTCGGAAATTTCTCTGTTTTTTTTAGAAATGAAGTAGTGGGGTTTGAATTTGAAAGGGGTTTCCGCCCTTTTTGCAGTGGGGTCCTTACAAATGAAGTCAACCTTCTTTTTTCCCCGCCCCCACTTTCCTGGAGAATTTTTTCTAGTGAGCCATTTTTAACCTTGGCCCGTGAAATGGCCATGGCAAAAAGTTGTTTTCCCCCTTTTTTTGTGTCAGAGATCTGTTTTTACTGAAATTTTTGAATTTAAACTTTGCGTAATGGTTTGGCACAATTCTTAAACTTTGGTTATGATCAGCTGATGAGTTTATACATGTTTGTACATTATGTACATTTTAAATATTTTCATCGATTTATACATGTATACATGTTTTTTATTTTTTCTTTGGTTTTTTCCCCCTTTTGTTCTGAGATCTATAAATTCAAACCCCAAAAAGGGAGATTTTGAGTGTGTGTATGGGATTTTTACCGAATTTATTCAAGATGTGTAG
>CM060336.1:169487-171987 GCA_030674155.1 Stramonita haemastoma
ACAAAATGGAATTAACATTAACAACATAGAAGACAAACACACAGACACACACCACGCACGCACGCCACGCACGCAACGCACCCACCACACACACACACACACAACACATGCGCGCACACTCTCACACACAGATATATTATATTTTTGTTTATTTCAATGATAATAGAATTTTGCAAACATGTGCTTGTACAACAGCTCCCTACATACAATTTTGTAAATTTTGTCATCCGTTCCCATCGGCACAAATGGCCCACTCTTCTGAAAGGCAGAACAGGTTTTAAACGAGTGCACAAACTATTATTTGTACAGGAACATTCGTCAAAAGTCTCAGCAGAGAGAGAGAGAGAGAGAGAGAGAGAGAGAGAGAGAGAGAGAGAGAGAGGAGAGAGAGAGAGAGGGGACATAAGCCATTGATTTAGTAAAAAATAGAATCCAAAACAAAATAAGAAGAAAAAAAAGAGAGAAATGATTTTACTTTCAGCCTTAGAGAATTTGAACTGATCACTGAACAGGGATAAACAAACAAAAACAAACCCCTCCCTGTTTTTTTGTTAATTGTTTGGCTTGTTACATACTCTTCTTTGCTTATTTTTGTTCATAGGTATAGACACAGCCATACAGATAATTTATAGCACATAATTTTTGGGTGTGTGTGTGGGGGGGGGGGGGGGGGTTGCACACACACAAAACACACGTGCACACACACAAACACACACTGCACACACACACACCACACCTACAACACACAAATGCATACACACACACACACATGCGCCCCACGTGCACACACTCGCACCGGGTTGTACACGAAACCACACATCACATTTACAGTCTTTTTTTTTTCATTACGCAAGCAGTTTTTGCTGAGGGAAGGGAAGATAAATAATTTGTGAATTCTCTCGCTTGTGCACGTGGAACATGTCCTAAGTAGTGTAACTGTACCCCAACGAGTTTTTATCCCGGGATTTTTTTTTTTATATATCAAACATGTATGCATGATTGTTAAAGAAGATGGGGATTTGAAAACGTAATTATCAAGTTTTGTTGTCACTGGCAAGAGTGTAATTTTTTTTAAAGTGTTTTCTAAGCATCTGGGTCATTAGGAACAAGAAAAGAAAGTTGTGTTTTAGTATGAATGATTGAGTAAAGGAATAAATGAAGGAAGGAAGGAATAAAGGAAGGAGTGAATTAGGGGGAAATGAATGGATAATAGAGAAGGAAAGAAAGACGAATGAATGATTAAAAAAAAATGGAATTGACGAATAACGAATAGAATGATTGAATTGCTGAATGGTAGTTGATAGAGTTTGGCTTTTTTTCTTTAGTTTGCTTCCTTTAAGAATGTGTGTGTGTGCGTGTTGTGTGGTGTTGTGTGTGTGTGTGTGTGTGTGTGTGTGTGTGTGTGTGTGTTCGTGAGTGTGTGCGTGTGTGTGTTTGTGTGTTTATGTATGTGTGTTGTGCATGCGCGCGCGCGCGCGTGTGTGTGTGTGTGTTTTGCGTGCGTGTGTATGTGCATGCGTGGTGTGTGCATGCGTCTGCGTATGCGCGCGCATTTGTGTATATGTGTTTAGGTGTGTGTGTGTGTGTTTGTAGGTGTATGAACATGCATTTATATACATGTGTGTGTGAGAGAGAGAGAGACAGAGACAGAGAGAGAACACAGGCAGACACACAGACACAGGCAGACACAGAGACAAAGAGCAGAAGCAGTTTCTTGCTAAACTTGTGGGCTGGTTATTTCTTCTAGTAGTCCGACGCACGACTTCACACTATTAAAAATGCAGAGATAGTTTAGCAAAGTACAGGGGTAAAAAAAAAGTAAGTAGAAACCAAATCTTTTTAGATTACACACAGTTCACCAGGGACAAAGTGTCATGGAAAATACCCATGGTCCCCAACTGAAATGTGCGTTAATGTAAAACTGTGGTTTTTTGAGAGAATCCAAAAAAGATATTTTACAAAAAAGAATGGAAAAAGTCCGAGGGCCAGTCAGCGAGTCAGCGAGAAACGGATATAGTCAGGTAAACACACTGACCAGATATGGACGAAAAGAAGAAGAAGAAAAAGAAGAAAAAAAAGAAAAGAAGAAGAAGAAGAAGAAGAAGAAGAAGAAGAAGGAGAGGAGAGGAGAGGAGGAGGAGGAAGGAGGGTGGAGGATAAGAATAGAAATATCAGAAAGACAACGAAGGAGAGGACAGGAAAGAGGAAGAAGATGGAAGAAGAAAAAGAGATAAAGAAGAATGAATATGAAGAACAAATGAGAAGAACGATGATGGCGATGAAGAAGGAAAACAAAGACAAAAGGAGAAGAACAATAAGAAGAATGGTAAGAAGAAAAAGAAGAAGAAGAAGAACAAGAAGAAGAAGAACAAGAAGAGGAAGAAGAAGAAGAAGAAGAAGAAGAAGAAGAGCAACAGCAGCAACAACAACAACAACAACGAGACACACACACACACACACACACACACACACACACACACACACACACACCACCACACAC
>CM060336.1:184487-186987 GCA_030674155.1 Stramonita haemastoma
TGTCTCATCTCTGATCCTTCTGTCTGTCTGTCTCCGGTATTCCCTACCTGGTTGCACTAATGACTGATTGGTGATATTTTTTCTCTGTTGCATATGATGTCCCTGTTCCACGCCTGCTTTCCATTCACAGGTGAGTCACACTTGTTCCTCTTTCTGCTGTCATAGACATCATGGTCGATGTTATTTGTTGTTGTTGCTGTTGTTGTTGTTGCTGTTGTTGTTGTTGTTGTTATTACTGTTGGTTGTGTAGGTGGTATTCTCTTTCTTCTTTGTCCTCCTCTTCATCATCATTGCCATGACCATCTCCCTCATCCTTTTCTTCTACCTATTCCTCCTCCTCATCATCATCATCATCATTGTCGTCGTCGTCGTCATCACCATCATCATCATCATCATCATCATCATCATCATCATCATCATCATCATCATCATCATCATCACCATCTTCTTCTTCTTCTTCTTCTCCTTCTTCTTCTTCTTCTTCTTCTTCTTCTTCTTCTTCTTCTTCTTCTTCTTCTTCTCTTCTTCTTCTTCTTCTTCTTCTTCTTCTTCTTCTTCTTCTTCTTCTTCTTCTTCTTCTTCTTCTTCTTCTTCTTCCTCCTCTTCAGTGTTCTCTCGCTCGGTCTCTCTGTGTCTCTCTGTCTCTCTATTCCTCCCATCCCTCATCTCTCTCCCCCTCTCCCCCCTCTCTCTGTCCCTCCTCTCTGTCTTTGTATCTGTCTCTCTGTCTCCGTCTCTATCTGTCTCTCTGTCTCTCTGTTTGTCTGTCTGTCTGTCTGTCTCTCAGTCTATCTGTCTGTCTGTCTATCTGTCTGTCTGTCTGTCTGTCTCTCTCTCTCTCTCTCTCTCTCTCTCTCTCTCTCTCTCTCTCTCTCTCTCTCTCTCTCTCTCTCTCTCTCTCTCTCTCTTCTCTCTCTCGCCTAGTGGTCAGAACATTGCGCTGGCAATTTGAAGACCCGGGTTCGAATCTGGTCGAGGAGATTTTTCTCCTGGAGTTAACATCAGTGCTGACTCCACTCTCCCCACAAGTCCTTCGGATGAGACTTTAAACCGAGGCCCCGCGTGCGAACGCACGCAGAACATCTTGCACACACGTTAAATCCTGTTCCGCTTTTCGTAAGAGTAGGCCATCGTGTGCCGGTGGGAACAGATGACATTTACAAAACTGCATACACACGGGGACTGGATGTAAAAAAGCACAAGAGTGCTTATCCCATTATCCTCGATATAAAATAATAAATCAAATCTCTCTCTGGCTCTCTCTCTCTCTCTTCCGGACTCAAAGTTCGAAGTGTTGCTGGCACATATCGTCATACCAAACACTGCAGGTTTCTGTTTAGAGTCTGATAAGAAAAAGAAGTGTACAGTTTTATCATGTTGTTTAAGAAGGAGCAGGCCTCCAATAGCATCTTCACTCATAACAACAATGTGCGTGTGTGTGCGTGCGTGCGTGCGTGTGTGTATGTGTGTATATGTGTATGTGTGTATATGTGTATGTGTGTGTGTGTGTGCGTGCTTGTGTGTGTCTGACTGTGTGTACGTGTGTGTGTATGTGTCTGTGTATGCGCGCGCGCGAGCGTCTATGTTTGATTAAAATTAATCAGACATCACTGAACACCAGTACAGTAGGTGGTTTTCGTAAGAGTAGGCCATTGTGTGCTGGTGGGAACAGATGACAAGATATACAAAAATGCATACACACGTGGAGTGGATATAAAAAAAACAGCACATGAGTGCTTTATCCATTGTCCTCATTATAAAAGAATAAATAAAATAAAAGAGTAGGTGGTGTCGTGCTTCATGTTAGATCACAAGGTGCAGCACTAGACAGCAACTGTACGTTGTCGTCTCTTTGCATGAGGGGAACTAGGAGCAGACGTAGACTAAACAATGTCAAATATGTACATACATACATACTAACGGTTATTTCTAAACGACAAAACAAGCCTGGGTGAGGCTGGCTGTAGTGATATAAAACTAACAGGTATGAGAGCAGTATTAGGGATAAGCTACAGAACACGAGGCGAAACAAACACACACACATACACATACAAACACACACACACACATACAAACACACACATGCACGCACACACACACACACAACCACACATACACACACAGACACACAGACACACACACACACACACACACACACACACACACACACACACACATACACACACAACACACACACACACACACACACACACACACACACACACACACACACACACACACACACACACACACACACACACACACAAAAAGAAAACCAGTTAAAGACATGCAGATGCCCTTTCAAACAGATATTCAAAGACATAGTACAATCCCATATAATTTCAGATGATGAAAGATAACACAGAGATGATCTGTCCTAGCCATTGATGATAGAACAAGACAGATAAGATAAAAGATGAAAGAAAAACAAGAAAAGGGTACCCCTTTTTGTGCAAAAAATCGTTGACCATTAAAGCAGAGCTGTGCAGGAAATATTGAC
>CM060336.1:194487-196987 GCA_030674155.1 Stramonita haemastoma
GTTTTATATCGAGGATAACAGAATAAGCAATCATGTGCTTTTTTTCATCCGGTCCCCGTGTCTATGCAGTTTTGTAAATATTGTCATCTGTTCCCACCGGCACACGATGGCCTACTCTATAATGACAGACAATGACAGTTGTTGTCGGAGCGTTCCACGCCAACAAAGTAAGAACTCAAAGAGGTTATTAGACTTTTAATGGTGTTATACATGATATGTTCCGGGTCAAGATATAGGCCTAAGCTAACTTTTTTTTAAAGTGTTTAAGATAACATTAAAAACCAGACAGTTTCACTTCAGAGATTAAGGTGTGCTCCTTTTTTTCATCATTGATGGTTGATTTTCGTTTTAGCCGTGTCGAATTTTGCTTGCTCTGTAAGCTCATCCGCTTCGGGTAAATTTGATACCAGATAAATAGAGTCTGAGGAGGCAGACCTCTTCTCCTTAATTCTTGCAGGTCTGCGCGCTTCCTGATATGTCTGGCGTCTTTGTTCATTTGTAAACAATGTCTTCTATTTTTGGTTTGTTGTTGTTGTTGCTGTTGTTGCTGTTTGGGGTTTACGGCTTTGTTTGTTTTGTAAGATCAGATGCTTCATTAGTTTTGCACCCATGTGACATGTTTTAAATAATACTCCCGGAAAAAATTCTCTCTCTCTCTCTCTCTCTCCTCCTCTCCTCTCTCTCTCTCTCTCTCTCTCTCTCTCTCTCTCTCTCTCTCTCTCTCTCTCTCTCTCTCTCTCTCTCTCTCCTCTCTCTCTCTCTCTCTCTCTGTCTTCTGTCTCTCTCGTCGTCCTCTCTCTCTTCTGTGTCTTCTGTCTCTCTCTCTCTCTGTCTCTCGTCTCTCTGTGTCTCTGTCTCTCTCTGTCTCTGTCTCTCCCTCTCCCTCTGTTTATATTTATTATAGATCTATATGTATATAAATATATATGTACACATTTATAAATATATATATATACTTATATATCAATTTACATTTTTGTTGCGTTCACACACACACAGGTAATATATATATATATATATATATATATATATATATATATATATATATATATATATATATATATTGTATATATATATATATATATATATATATGTATGTGTGTGTGTGTGTGTGTGTGTGTGTGGTGTGCGTGCGTGCGTGCGTGTGTTAGGTTTCTGTCTCCTATTATTTGATCTATTGTTAGTTTTTTTTTATAAATCTTTTATTGATATCAGATTTTGATTTCAAAGTGGCAGAAACAACAACAATAGTTCAATAACATCAGAACCATAAACATCAAGAGGCGCGACAACAAAAACAGCAGCAGCAGCATATTCGTAATGTTTCAGAGCATCAAGCTACAAACTGGGTAAAAACAGAAAAATAATGTCCACATGTCACCGTTTAAGTAACAGAAAATAATTTACATCAGAATATCCTTATTGGTCTCTGCAGAAAAGAAATGAATAGGTTTCTCTTTTGCATAACTCTATGGCTTTTTTATTTAGCTGTTCCCTATTTCATATTATTTTAGTTGCGTTTCACGTGATTATGTGTTATATTTTACATTTTCTCAAAACCTCTCATCCTTTTTCTCCATGTAGAAAGAAAAGAAATGATGTGTTTTGAATAATGAAACACATATTGACCATAGTTGTTGTTGTAACGAAAATAATTCACCAACGATAGCATGAAAGGGCTGTATAACATTAGTTGCATGTTACATAATGGAGTCATACAGTGGAACACTATGACCAACGATCTGTCTTATTGTACGACTTTATTGTTTAATTATATCTTTTTGATTGCATTAAAAAAAATGTTGTGTATAATATAAGGTATAGATAATATATAATATATATAATGATACATATAAATATATATATATACATATATATATATATATATACATATACATATATATGTATATATATATATATATATATATATAATATAAGGTGAACGAATCTTTATCTTTTATAGTTCAGTTTTTCTTTCATGTGAATAAATATTCAACCGCGTTCTTTTTATTTATTTGTTTACAAAGTTCCTGTCTTTATTGTTTCTCAGTTTCTTTCTTAAGTTGTTTTTTTTTTAAATCTCTTAACCTCTTTCTGTTTTCCTCCCACGTGCATTTTGTTAGTCATTTCGGTTTTGTGTTTTGTTGTTTTTTGTTTTTTACTCAAACATATTTTTTGATAAAATCAAATGCTTTTAGTTTAATAATTATAAAGTTCATTTGGATGTTTCAGTGCTTAAGTGATTATCTATTTTGAAATTACCACTTGCCTTCCGATTTGTTTTACTTTATTTTCTGCCTGTTATGTGTATGCTTCTTTCAAAAACAAGAGGTATTTGTTCCACCTTAAAATGTCAAAGTTTTCATTTGTCTGGTTTTTCAAACCGGATTTGTTGTTTATTTTACTTGCTTTGGGGTAACTTTAATGCATCAGTTGCGTCTTTGTTAGGAGTTATCTTACTCGTGTCCTTCTCTTGTTATTTATGTAGGTTCTACTTAAG
>CM060336.1:201147-203647 GCA_030674155.1 Stramonita haemastoma
CTCTTCTCTCCTCTCTCTCTCTCTCTCTCTCTCTCTCTCTCTCTCTCTCTCTCTCTCTCTCTCTCTCTCTCTCTCTCTCTCTCTCTCTCTCTCTCTCTCTCTCTCTCTCTCTCTTCAGGCACGCACGCACGCATGCACGCACGCACGCCCCCCCCCCCCCCCCACAGGTTTGCCTGCATGTCATCAATAAACTTCATTCTAAAGGAAATAATTATATGCCTTGAATTCTAAATAAAATCATGTAATGGAACACAAGCTAGAGGGATCTGTACGCTGTAGGGCACATATTTTGGGACACATAATTATAATCTAATACCTTAATTAATTAATCTTATGATTATGGTAATAAAAATCACGTTCATAACCAGGAGAGAGAGAGGAGAGAGAGAGAGAGAGAGAGAGAGGAGAGAGAGAGAGAGATGAGAGAGAGAGAGAGAGAAGAGAGAGAGAGGAGAGAGAGAGAGAGAGAGAGAGAGAGACAGACAGACAGACAGACAGACAGACAGACAGACAGACACAGACAGACAGAACAGAGACAGAGAGGAGAGAGGAGAGAGAGAGAGAGAGAGAGAGAGAGAGGAGAGAGAGAGAGAGAGAGAGAGAGAGAGAGAGAGAGAGCACATGCACACACACACACACACACAAAGCAAGCGCCTGTAGTTAGCTCCAACAACCCGACATTCAGGTCAGCCATGACTTTTTTCCTGAAGGGAGACTAATCCGGTCAACATTGCATCAACAATGCCCGTTGCCAGGTAACGGCAAAACACACAGCTCTGAGGCGTGTTTCTCTTCTCGGCTAAAATGACTCGCGCGCTTGTGGCGAGACGGCGAGTTTGTGGCGTTAGAGAGAGAGAGAGAGAGAGAGAGGAGAGAGAGAGAGGAGAGAGAGAGAGAGAGAAGAGAGAGAGAGAGAGAGAGGAAAAAACCCTATCAACCAACCAAAAAAAAACCCCCCCAAAACCCAGCGACAAACAAACAAAATCCAAAAGAAAGAAAACCCCAGACCCCCCAAAAAACCAACAACAACAACAACAAACAAACAAAAACAAACCAACCCAACCCCCTCAAAAAAAAAATCCAAAACAACCCCAAACAAACTCCCCTCCCCAAAAAACAACAACAAAAACAAAAAAAAACAACAACAAAAAACAAACCCAACAAAACCCAACACACAACACACACACACACACACACACACACACACACACACACACACACACACACACACACACACCACACACACACCCCACCACCACACCACCACCCACCACCACCACCAACAACAACAACAACAACAACAAAAACCCAAACTCCACTGAACTATTAAAGGGTCGTAATGAAAACGTTACAACGGTGCAAATTTTTGTACAAATCTGTTTTGCATAATGATTGACTACAATTTTCAAAGGAGCGGGAAAAGAGATTATATCATATCAAATGAAAACAAGTAAGTTTTTTTCAATTTCAAGGAAAAAAAGCATTTAGGTGCTGTTTACATCCAATCCTAAAGAGAGAGAGAGAGAGAGAGGAGAGAGAGAGAGAGAGAGAGAGGGAGAGAGAGAGAGAGAGAGAGAGAGAGAGGAGAGAGAGAGAGAGAGAGAGAGAGAGAGAGGTGGAAAGGCACCAGCATAGATACAAAAAGCAATTCAGAGTTTATTGACGTGATATGTCTCGTCTCTCTAACAAGTTTCTATCATATACATAGCTTGCAGTCGACCCCCCCCCCCCTCCCCCCGCCACTCCCCACCTCTTAAAAAAAATCCAACACACACACACACACACACACACACACACACACACACACACACACACACACACACACACACACACACAACACACACACCTCTTAAAAAAAAATCCAACACACACACACACACACACCACACACACACACACACACCACACACACACACACACACACACACATTTCCTACTTAATTAAAGAAAGAAAAACAACAACAACAACAACGTAAATAAAAAAAGACACAAGAATATTGTAACAATGTTATATCAAGTGCTCGAACAAGACGTCATCTTTTTTTTATCATTTATTTTGTTCACACGTTTTGGTTTTGGCCTCACAGGAATAATTCCCTCCAAGTCTATCTCCACTTCGCTTCAAGCAGTATCATCTGGCCATTCTTTACCGAGTGGTGGAAACAAAAGTAGTAGTAGGCACCCGTCAGTCTCGGAAGACTATGGAGTTGCGCTCTAGTCTTTAGAGCGCAAAGCCTGGGTAGGTAAGTATGGAGGGCAAGCTGTTACCCATGCAGCAGGCCCCCCTTTTCCACGGCACTGGAACGATCCATTGGAAAGGCAATGACCGATAGGAATGGTTCCAGTACCGTCGCAGGAGCCACCAGAACGTTGCCATATACCTACAGCCCTGAGCCGCCCTGGGGACTCCAACTCCCCGATTTTTTGTCAGGGATGGGTGGAAACAAAAACAAACCAAACAAAAACAAACAAACCAAACAAACAAACCAAACAAACAACC
>CM060336.1:218647-223647 GCA_030674155.1 Stramonita haemastoma
CATTCAAAGAATAGTAGTGTTGGTGAAGATATCCTTTTTTTGAAAGTTTTCAGGTAGGACAGTGTAGTTTGGGGAGTTTGGGACTCCGGGTGTTGTGTGTACGAAGCCTCCTAGGATATAATTATCATACCGATAATTTCTCCCTGTCACACAGGTAAGTTTTGAAAGTTATATTTTAATAATTATGATTACAGTTATGTGTATTTATACGATTTTTTTTGGTGTTAAAATTGGTGTGCAGTTATAAAAAAGATGTATTTTAGTTATGAAGAGATAAAAACTTTGTAAGTTTAGAAATTTTGGTACTGTTGGGAATAATACTTTGCATGGAATTAAAATATGAAAATACATGAAATAATACTGTGTCTGTACAAGTTTGGTAATGCCTATAGCTTTGGCTTTTGAGTTGAACAAGTAAAACGAAATTTAAACATAAAAGAACATAAATAAAAAGAAAACTTGAACAAACTTTATAACACGGAAATAAAACATGAAATAAAAGAACAAACCGTAAAAATTGATATGCAAGACATAGGTTAAAAAGAGAAAAAGTTTAGGATACAAAATGGATGGCATTTGCTCTTTTACTTTTACAAATATCAGAGAGAGAGAGAGAGGAGAGAGGAGAGGAGAGAGAGAGAGAGAGAGAGAGAGAGAGAGAGAGAGAGAGAGAGAGAGAGAGAGAGAGAGAGAGGAGAGAGAGAGAGAGAGAGGAGAGAGAGAGAGAAAATGAATTAACGCGAGTTGTTAGACTAATTCTACTTGTTTGTACAAAATGAATTTATGAGAAAATGATTGCACAATGTCACGAATTTTTAACAAGACTTTAATTGATGTATGATTGATGAAATCAGCATAGAGTCAACTATAAAAATAATTGTACAATGAGACTTCGGAAAGATCAAACAGCGAAAAAACAAAACTTAACAAGCAACAACAACAACAACAACAACAACAACAACAACAACAACACACACACACACACACACACACACACACACACACACACAACACACACACACACACACACACACACACATACACACACACACACACACACACACACACACACCACACACACACACACTTTTTGTCATTTGTTGTTACAAGGATATTGTAGTCAGTGTGGTTGTTGATGAAGGAAGTTGTTTTTGTTCTTTAATAGATGGCTTGATGAAAAAAAGCAAATACATTGATCTTATTCAGTGTTACCATCTGGATATAGAAATTGCTGTCTGTCTGTCTGTCTGTCTGTTCTGTCTGTCTGTCTGTCTGTCTGTCTGTCTGTCTGTCTGTCTGTCTGTCTGTCTGTCTGTCTGTCTGTCTGTCTGTCTGTCTCTCTCTCTCTTCTCTCTCTCTCTCTCTCCCTCTCTCTCTCTCTCTCTCTTCATCTCTCTCTCTCTCTCTCTCTCTCTCTCTCTCTCTCTCTCTCTCTCTCTCTCTCTCTCTCTCTCTCTCTCTCTCTCTCCACACACACACACACAGAAAACTGCGGCAATTTCTGTTGGTTTTCTAAATGGTAGTGGCGGTTTTAATTTTTCTTTAGTTGTCTTCCCATAGTTTAAACAGTTAAAAAAAAAAGACAGAATGTATTACATATAATAGGAACAACAGTCATCAGAAGCATAGCAGAAGGAAGCTGTGTATTGTATGTACATTTTTTTGGTGCTAGTCAAATTTTTCACGTTTATATGTAACCTATTTCAATTGATTTGATTGTACAGTGCGGTGAGCCCATGTTTTGGGGAATTCGCGCTATATAAACCTCCATTTTATTCATTGTTTTATTATCATATTATATTATTATAAGCTTAAAGCTGTTATTGTGATAAAAAAGACATCTTTAGTATAACGACTGGTGGACAGACTACAATGTCGTCTCAATGATAATGCTCTATGCTGTTGTCATTCTTGAGCCTTTTTTTATTTATTTATTATTTTTTTTTTTACATAAAAACAGAATTAAGAAGCAAAACAAAAAAGCATCAAATAAGCAAACAGGCAAGCAGCAAAGAATGATGAATACATAGAAAAATAAATGAATAAGTGAATAGATAAATAAAGAAAGAAAGTACACAGCCAAACAGATATTGCAACACGCAACAACAAAGAAATGCATGTCAACATATAGACCATTTAAGCAAACACCCAAACACGTTTTTATATTTTGCTGGGTTGTTTTAAAAGGTACGGGCAGTTGAACATTCTGAAATATGATTGTAGTAGGCCTTATTTTGTATAAGAGCTGTGTGAATTTTATCTCCCAAATTGGCGGTACATTAAAAAAAAAAATCAGAACTTTTTTTTTCGTTGATACAGCCCGTGAAAAAATCACATTGAAAATTTTTGAGCCAGTGAAAAATAGTTTAAAACCGAGGATGGCATCAATTTTTTCCCTTTGTTCTTGTGTATGTAAATCCTCTCATGCAGTTTTTCCCTTTTAAAAACTTTTTTGATTTTTTTTACTTGATCTAGCATGTTTGTAAGAACTTGGTTTAGATATATCTTTATTCAGAAACTACAAAATACTATACCAACAGGAATGTTGAACAATAACAACTAAGAGTCTATACCATATACACAAAATTTCTTCTTTCACTTCTGATACACTTACGTGTGAATCATAAGATAAATCTTTTTTTCTTTTTTTTTTTCTTCGTTTTTGCAAATAACTTTATGTTTTTGCTTTTTTTGTTGTTGTCCCTTTCAAAGACTGATTTGGAAAGCTGAATTTACATCACACTTCCTCTTTTATAATACATGTGTGTATTGAAATATTTATGTAGATATTTTTTGTTTGATTTTATCTAAACTGTCTGGTATGTTTTACATACGCTGTACAAGAAATATTACGGCATGTCAAGTTTTACGCAAAAAACACAACCTGTCATTTTAAGACCCCCCACCCACCCCCAAAATCAAACAAACAAAAACACCAAACAAAACCAAAAATATAAACAACAGCACCCCCCCCCCCCCAAAACAACAACAAAACAACAACAAAAAACAAAAACAAAAGAAGCCAAAAAAAACAACAACCAAACAAGCCAAACCCAAAACACACACACACACACACACACACCACACACACACACACACACCACACACACACACACACACACACAACACACACACACACACACACACACACACACACACAACACACACACCACACACACACACACACACCACACACACCACACACACACACACACAAACAACAACCAAAAAAACCTGGTGATGGTTGATGGCACAGTCTCTAAATCGGACAACTCCCCTAGGACTTTAATAGAATCAAACAATAAAAACAAACAACAAACCAACCTAAAGAACGAAGACTAAAAAAAGTCTTGACTATAAGGCATCAGCATCCACTGATTGTTTGCTTTATTTTCTTAATATTAATTTATTTGTTGACTGATTGGTTGATTCATTAATGTTGACTTTCTGCTTCAAGAGGAAGAATTTAGAAAAATTAAAACATGACAGTAAGAATAATAAAGGCATAAAAGTATATCTGTCGCCGTGTGTCTGTCAAACAAACAAACAAACAAACAAACAAACAAAACACACACACACACACACACACACACACACACACACACACACACACACACACACACACACACACACCACACACACACACACACGGATGTACCATGGTTTAAATCAGCATGTAGTGAATGGACATTAAACTAACGAGAAGAAGAACACACACAGACACAGAAACACACAGAAACACACAGAAACACACACACACTCTTAACATTCACACACACAACACACACACACACACACACACACACACACACACCCACACACACACACACACACACCACACACACACACACACACACACACTTTGCATAAGCATGCATAATCGCACATTCACACATACGACATTACAGAAAGAAGGCAGTTTTAGATATAAAAAAAAAAGGGGGGCAAAAACTTGCTACAACAGGAAACTCATACATTATGGGGTTGACCACGTACGATTGGAAAATAAATCACTATTTCATTATTATTGTATTGCACCGTTCATAGGAATTTCAGCATTGCTTCAGGTATGAAATAAATTTTTATTTTGGGGGGGTATGGGATGTCTACTTCTGTATATGACTAACTAACGCTTACACGGGTTAGCGTAGTGGTCAGAACATTGCGCTCGTAATTTGACAACCCGGGTTCGATTCCTGTTCGAAGGGATATTTTCCCCTGGTGTTAACATCAGTGCTGACTCCTCTCTCCTCAAAAGTCTTTCGGATGAGACTGTAAACAGAGACCCGTGTGCGAACGCATAAAACACATCTTGCGCCCACGTTAAATCCTGTTCCGCTTTTCGTAAAATTGTGTGCCGATGGTAACAGATGACAATTATTTACAAAAACTGCATACACACGGGGACTGGATGTAAAAAAAAAGCACACGAGTGCTTATTTCCATTATCCTCGATATAAAAGAAGAAAATAAATAAAATAAATGATTTTCTCATTCACTCCCCAAGTGGGATTGCGGGGTATAAACGGTCGCATTACGCTAAAGATCCCCAGTGGTAAACTCGGAGCTCTAGCCGAGGAATGAATACCCCCCCCCCCCCCTTACTCACTCATTCATTGCTCTTACTGACTCACTCACTGACTGATTGACTGACTGACTGACTGACTTTATATATGTTGTATGAACCTTTTTTTTTTTTTTCTTTTTTTTTTTTTTTATTAAGCGCCAGCACAGTCATACAGACTAAAAAAAAACAAACAAAACAAAACTGCGTGTTTGTTAAGAAACAAACATTTTAATTTTTTCCCCTCCACTACTTTTTCCTCAATAAAACATTTTAAAATTGTGATAATTTCATTTACAACATTTCAAGGTAATCTTGGGTCAGTATTTTTGCTTCAGGACTGTATGGTTTTTGTTTTTTTGTGTAATATGAATAATAATTTTTTTTGCAGTTTTTGAATCAGCAATGTGTTTTTTGTTTGATATTTAATGTGTAT
>CM060336.1:225716-228216 GCA_030674155.1 Stramonita haemastoma
TTTTTTATTATTATTATTATTTTTTTTTTATCATGTGTGTGGGGTTTTTTTATGCTGTCTTTGCTTCCCTTCCCTCACACACACACACACACACACACCACACACACACACACACACACACACACACACACACACACACACACACATACATACAACACACACATACACAGACACACAGACACACAGAACACACAGACACACAGACACAAAACACACACACACACACACACACACACACATGGAATGTATTATTTTTCATATGAATGTTTTGGCTTATTGATTTGTAATGCCTTATGTACCATTGTCCTGAATAATTGCATTTTCTCTTTCATCTTCATTAGTAAATTTTGTATCTCTTAATGTATCGGGTTTGATTTTAAACTGTTTGTGTAACCTTAATGTTGTTTCCCCCTATTTGTTACTTCTTTTATACAATTTTGCTCTTTGTTTGTTTTGCCTTCCGGATTTTTATTTTCATTGTTAGGCCTGGCCACATTGTGAGCCTGGGCCTATAGGTTTCATTGATGATTTGTTTACAGAAGTGTTTTGTGGGCGTTTTGAAATACTTTGTTGACTGATTTGTTTTGATCATGATGTAATTTAAAGATACCTTTATTTTATTTAATTTTTTTCTCACTTCTACATATGCTATCCTAGTCTTATTATTGGATAGGATAGGAAAGTTTCGGTTCTTAAAAATTTGAATTGAAATTGTAGTTTTACTGTTCAAATATAGATATACGAATTTTAATTTTTTTTTTTTTTTTTTTTTTTTTTTTTCCGTGTCTATTTCCTTCTATGCTTTCTTTACTTGTTTTTCCCCCCTCACACACACACACACACACACACACACACACACACACACACACACACACACACACACACACACACACACACACAAGCATGTATGCACGCACGCACGCACACACTTACACACACACACACACACACACACACACACACACACACACACACACACACCACACACTTACACACACAGAATATATTAATTTCATATGAATGTTTTGTGATTTTTTTAGGTTTCATTGATGATATATTTGTTTACAGAAGTGTTTTGTGGGTGATTTGAAATATTTCGTTGATTGGTTTGTTTTGATGACGATGCAATTTGATGGGCGCTCTCTCTCTCTCTCTCTCTCTTCTCTCTCTCTCTCTCTCTCTCTCTCTCTCTCTCTCTCTCTCTCTCTCTCTCTCTCTCTCTCTTCTCTCTCTCTCTCTCTGTGGTCCTGATTATTTGCTATTTTTTCATCTTCATTAGTATACATATTATTTTTTAATGTTTAGAGTTTGATTTAAAACTGGTTTGTATTTATAACCTTAAATGTTGTTTCGCTCCTATTTGATTTTAAAAAATAATTTTCTATACAATCTTGCTCTTTTGTTTGTTGTTTGCCTTTTGGGATTTTTTTCTTGTAAGAATTGGCTACATTATGAGCTTCTAGATATTTGATGATTTTCTTTTATTTTATTTTATTTTTTTTCAGAAGTGAGAGTGTTTTGAAAATATTGACTAAATTGTTTTGATGTAATTTGAAGATACTCTCTCTCTCTCTCTCTCTCTCTCTCTCTCTCTCTCTCTCTCTCTCTCTCTCTCTCTCTCTCTCTCTCTCTCTCTCTGGGTTTTCTTTTCCTTGTTAGGTTTGGTCAAATTGGGAGTTTTTAGGTTTCATTGATAATAGTTATTTTTTATGGAAGTGTGAGTTTTTAAAAATATTTTTGCTGATTGGTTTGTTTTGATGACGATGTAATTTGGCGATGCTCTCTCTCTCTCTCTCTCTCTCTCTCCTCTCTCTCTCTCTCTCTCTCTCTCTCTCTCTCTCTCTCTCTCTCTCTCTCTCTCTCTCTCTCTCTCTCTTGCTTCCTTTCCCTTTCCTTTCCCCTCCAACTTCCACCTTCAGATATTCTATCCTAGACTTATTATGGAGAGGAGTATTTTGGTTGTTATGTTGGATTCAAACTGTATTCTTACCATTTGAATCTTGAAATGTGTTTTCCTATAGTTTTTTGTGTTTAAAGGATTTTATGTTGTTGTTGTTGTTTTAATCTGTTTTTTCCCCCCTTTTATGCCTACTTTGCTTGTTTTCCCGCTTACCACACACACACACACACACACACACACACACACACACACACACACACACACACACACACACGCACACACACACACACACACACACACAACACACACACACACACACACACTCATGCATTATAGATTTGTAATGCCTTCTGTTTCATGGTCCTGAATATTTGCTATTTTTAATATTTTTGCTATGTTATTTTTTGTTTAAATAATTATCAGTGTATACAGTTAGGATGACGCGTTTTGTTTAATGTATTATGTTTTTGTTTTTTTTTTATATTGGTTGAACTGCTGCTGGTGGTGATGCTGGTATGTAGGGGTAGGGAGGGGGTTTCTTAGCTTTATTCCCTGATCAGGGCAAGGGCCGGATGAAAAAAAGTATGTAATGATTACTTA
>CM060336.1:233216-238216 GCA_030674155.1 Stramonita haemastoma
GAGAGGAGACACCAGAGAAAAGAGCAACCCAAACCAAAAAGGATATATATCAGAACATTTTTACAAATCTTTCTTACTTTAAAACAACATTATAAAGGGGAAAAAATAACCCAAAAAAAATCCCCCGCCCTCTTCCCACAAACATTTATATTCCATTTACCGGGCTAAATTCCCACCCATCCCCTCTTCCATCAAACATTTATATCCCATTTACATTGTAAGTAGAGCTTTTACTCTCTCTCTCTCCTACTACAGGCAGAATTACATGACAGACTTTTCTACACCATGTCATTCGCATAGCCATAAAGAGTTAAAGTATCAGAATTATTCAAATTAGCGAGGCCATACAGTCTAGTGTACAATTTCAACAAGTCTTTTTTGCAAGTCAAACCTACCTTAAACACCTCCGCAGAGAGCAGTTACACAAAGTACGACTCTTGACAGACGCACAGTATGGTAAAGACCATAGCCTAGAACACACATGTGAATGAGTTTTGGATTGGATTTCATATTCTTCAGAACTTTTTTTCATGCAGTCTCGAATAAAATTTCAAAATCTTCACACCCATCCCCCTCAAACATTGAAGATTATGAATGTATGGCGGAAAGTCTTTGTTACCTTTACTTATTGTGGTGACTATAATAATTTGTATTGTATAATGATTTGTATTATGAAAGTAAGTTTCGACAAAAAAAGTTTCTTTGCTGAATTTTTGATGTTTTTCAAATGTGCTTGTCTCATAAGAGAATGTAAAATGTTCAACAATGCTGAAAGATTAACTTCGATGGAAATACTTGAAAAAAATGTAATGCCTACTAATTATGTGGTATTTGGAGTTATTTGGTGTTTTTGTGTTATGTTTTGTTGCTTTGTATTGCAGTAAATTGTAGTGTTTTATGTTTATCATATAGCGTTCCTTTCATTAGGATTGTATATGTATTATGTTGTGTTTTATTCTGTTTTATTGTGTTGCTTATGGTTTGCCTTGTTTTGTATTGTACTGTATCATGTAACATCGTATTGTATTGTCTGGTGTTGCATTGTATTGTATTGCAATGTATCGTATCGTTTTGTATCGTATCGTATCCTATTGTATCGTGTTCAGACATACATTTTTCTGGGTGAAAATCGAGCTGCTTTACCCTTGGGAAAAGTACATTTTCACAAAGCATATTCTCATATCTTTCTTTCTTCCTTGCTTGCTTCTTGTAAACTGTGTTTGATTTGTTTTTACAAGATATAGCGCTATATAAATTCCATGTATTATTATTATTATTATTATTATTATTGTTGTTGTTGTTGTTGTTGTTGTTGTTGTTGTTGTTGTTATTATTATTATTATTATTATTATTATTATTATTATTATTACGGAAGTAATTTACCTTTTTTATCATTGAATTTTTCTATATTAAAAAAAATGTTGTCGCGGGATACTTCTCTAAGTGCTGTTTGATCTTTAACGTGCGTTAACACAGGGTTTTGGATGTTGAACAATCAAAAAACTAGCACTAAAGAGCTTTTATTTTTATCATGGTCGATGGGAAGAGAGAGAAGAGAAAGACAAATCCGACCTTTGTACTGGATTCAAACCCGAAGCCTCTTGTTTTCTAAACGAATGCGCTAATACAAGACCATTGACCTGCGAATGATCAAATAACCCGTAGTGTTTTTAAGTTAGGGTAAGGAAAGAAGACATGTATATCAACATATCTGTATGTATGCGTTTTTGTGATGGGGGGGGAGGGTATGTATGTATGTGTATGCTTAGTCTTCGACTTGCCAAAAAAAAATAACCACTTCGCTTATTTGCCATACATTTTAATGACAGAGAAAAGAGTTTCTGAACACATTGATGTATAACTAGTATCGTATATAAAACGTTTCTTACTTCCCTTTATGGTTTCATTAGCATAATGGCTACACAGCCCTTTGAGAATTATGCAAATGAGGGAGACGACAAAATGCAATATGCAAATAGGTTTCTGTCTCTCCAGAGAGGAATGCTGTCTCCATCTCGAGAATGTTCTGTCTACTTTGGCTCATTCCTGTGTTTGTCATGTTTTCATTATGGGACCGGATAGCCTAGTGGTTAGAACATTGCGCTCTCAATTTGACGACCCAGATTCGATTCCCGTTCGAGGGGATTTTTCGGATGAGACTATAAACCGAGTCCCCGTGTGCCAACGCACACAGAACATCTTGGGCACACGTTAACTCCTGTTCCGCTTTTCGTAAGAGTAGCTCTCTCTCTCTCTGTGTCTCTCTGTCTGTCTCTCTGTCTCTGTCTCTGTCTCTGTCTCTGTCTCTCTCTCTCTCTCTGCCTTGCCTTGCCTTGCCTTGCCTTCTCTCTCTCTCCTCTCTCTCTCTCTCTCTCTCTTCTCTCTCTCTCTCTCTCTCTCTCTCTCTCTCTCTCTCTCTCTCTCTCTCTCTCTCTCCTCTGCCTTGCCTTGCCTTGCCTTGCCTTGCCTTGCCTTGCCTTGCCTTCTCTCTCTCTCTCTCTCTCTCCTCTCTCTCTCTCTCTCTCTCTCTCTCTCTCTCTCTCTCTCTCTCTCTCTCTCTCTCTCTCTCTCTCGTCTGCCTCTTTTTGTCTTTATGACTGTGTGTGTGAGTTTGGATGGGGGAGGGGCATGTAAGTGTGTGCGTGCGTGCGCGTGTGTGTGTGTGCGCGCGCGCGCGCTTTCTTTTGTACTTGTTTGCGTATTATTTTAGTATACAGCCCAAGAACTATCTTCCCAACAAACCTGCCTATGTTGTGTGTCATTTAAAGGATCCATCTATTTCTCTGTTACAGCATGTTTTCGCATAACAGTAATATTTTATCCTTTTTCATTCCTGTATTTCGAGTATAATAGAACAAGCACTCTTGTGTTTTGTTGTTGTTGTTTTTTATTATCATCCAGTTCTTGTGTGCATGCTAGGTTTTTTTCTAAATTTTGTCATCTGTTCCCACCAGCACACAATAATGGCCTACCTACAGTTCCCAAAGGCAGGATATGTAGCATGCGTTCACACATGGAACCTTTATTCATTTATTTATCTATTTATTTATCTATTTATTTATTCTTTTATATCGAGGATTTACAGTCTCATCCCAAGGACTTTCAGGGGAGTGAAGTCGAGTTTACTCCAGGCAGGGGTAAGTTCCCTTGAACGGGTGTCTGGGTGGTTACTCGAACCTGGGCTTGAACCCAGACCCTCAGATCGTGAAAGGCAACTCCTCTCTAACCACCAGGCTATCCTGTCCCCCCTAGTTCATAGAACTGTACTTATGTAAATGACCGACACACGATAACGCAATATCCAGATAGGTTTCTGTCACTTCCCACGGGAGAAACTGTCTCCATAACTACAATTTCCTGCCCCCTTTACTTCCCTTTGCTATTTGTCATTCTTTTTTTTTATTATGATCCTTATGTGGTGTGAGGTTTCTTCATTATGAATAACAAAGATACAGTTCTTTGTTTTTCTTTGTCCTGACTTTTGTGTTTTCATTATTGTCTGTAAAAGCAGGAGAAGATGGTAATTTTTGTAAGAGTATCATCCGCTTATGGGATGATGTGCAAAGTATTAGTGGTCATAAATGTCTGGAGTTTTGGGGGGACTGTTCATGATTTGTGTGTGCTTCAGTGGTATAGAACGCCAATGTAGCCAGCTTGATAAGTCGTGCAACTAGAGGGGTTAGATTTTTTCCGTTCCTCAGCTAGAGCTCCAAGGTTCACCAATGGTGAGATTTTTGCGTATGCAACCGTTTTCTGTTCCACTATTAATTTAGCTAGCCGAATTCTGACTTCGGGGTCTGTGTCTAAATACATATGTATCTTATGTACTTCATAAATTTTGTCATTTATACCTATGGCCACAAAATGGCCTATTCTTCCGAAAAGCGGGACGGGTTTTTAACGTGTAGGTAAGATGTTCTATTTAAAAAAAAACGATGCTCTGTGTCCATCCCGGCCTCGGTTTATAGTCTCATCCAACGGACTTAGACTATTAATTTGGTTTTCTGGTCAAACTACGAAGAAAGGGCAAGGCTGGGAATGGAACCTAGAACTTCACGGTTTACTTGTTAGGCAGGTGAATGTGTTAACCGTCCTGCCACCTTCCTTCTTTTACACTAGTTTGACTTTGATGCTTTTTTCCATTACCTGGGGGTTTTCCTGTTCTTTTCTTCTTCAGGGAATCTTCTATAGGATTGATTTGTGTCTTTGTTTTAAGTGTTCGTGTGGTGAAGGATACGGTTGTATGTTGTATTTTATAATGTATATATATTTTGTTTGTATTCTGTTTGTTTGCCTACCTTGTTATGTGCGTGCTATGTTGTGGTATTTTATAATGTCTATATTTTGTTTGTATTCTGTGCTACCTTGCTATTTTCGTGCTATGGTTTGGTATTTCATAATGTCTATATTTTGTTTGTATTCTCTTTGTTTGCCTACCTTACTGTGTGCGTGCTATGTTGTTGTATTTTATAATGTCTATATTTTGTTTGTACTCTGTACTACCTTGCTCTCTGCGTGCTATGTTGTGGTATTTTATAATGTCTATATTTGGTTTGTATTCTGTACAACCTTGCTATTTGCGTGCTGTGTTGTGGTATTTTATAATGTCTATATTTTGTTTGTATTCTGTACTACCTTGCTCTCTGTGTGCTATGATGTTGTATTTTATGATGTCTATATTTTGTTTTAATTTTGCTTGTTTGCCTACATTGCTATGTGCGTGCTATGTTGTTGTATGTTATAATGTCTATATTTTGTTTGTATTCTGCTCGTTTGCCTATCTTGCTATTTGCGTGCAAGGTTGCTTTATTGTTCTGTTGGTCAAATCAAATCAAATCAAAACAAATTTTTATTTCCTGATGGTACATTAAATAAGCATTGATTTGCTTTTTCTTCATCCAAGCCATCTATCTAAAGAAAAAAAACAACAACAAAAAACAAAAGCAAATAAAAACCCTAACAAACACACAAGCAAAAAAAAACAAAAAACAAAAAAGCAT
>CM060336.1:243216-245716 GCA_030674155.1 Stramonita haemastoma
GAGAGAGTATGTGTGTGTGAGTGGGTGAGAGAGAGAGTGTGAGTGAGAGAGAGAGTGAGTGAGAGAGAGAGGGGGGGATGGAGACAGACAGACAGACAGAATACAGACAGACAGACAGACAGTCAAACAGACAGACAAGACACACACACACACACACACACACACACACACACACACACACACACACACACACACACACACACACACACACACACACACACACACACACACACACACACACAGACAGACAGACAGACAGATGAAGGGATAAAGACTGGCTGACCTGTAAATCTGAACAATATTTCCAATTCATTTTCCCCACCCCCATACCCCGCCTCCCCCTTCATCCCCTTCCCTCCTTACAAATCTCTTCTCAACCCCCAACCCCACCCCACCCTTAACCCTACACCCCCACCACCCCCACCACCACCACCACCCACACCAACCAACCGATCATCATACTACAACGATCACCATCACATTTCGACCCCCCTCCTCCTTCCCTTCTTCATCCATCACCCCCCCCCCCCCCCCCCCCCCCTTCCATTTTCCTCTGTTGCCTCTTTCTCTCTTTCCCTTTCTCTGTCTCTCTGTCTCTCTCTTTCTCTCTATCACTGTCACTCTCACTCTCTCTCTCTATCTATCAATCTCTTTCTCTCTCTCTCTCTCTCCTCTCTCTCCTCTCTCTCTCTCTCTCTCTCTCTCTCTCTCTCTCTCTCTCTCCTCTCTCTCTCTCTTCTTTCTTTCTCTCTCTTTCCCTCTCTCTCACTCTCTCTCTCACTCTCTCTACCTCGTTGTGTCTCTCTCTCTGTATCTCTGTCTCTCTGTATCTGTCTCAGTCTGTCTGTCTCTGTCTCTGTGTGCATCTATCTCTCTGTCTCTCTGTCTTTCTCTCTCTCTCTCTCTCCTCTCTCTCTCTCTCTCTCTCTCTCTCTCTCTCTCCTCTCTCTCTCTCTCTCTCTCTCTCTCTTCTTTCTTTCTTTCTCTGTCTCTCTCTCTCTCTCTTGTGTCTTTTGATTATGATTCGTATCAATATGCCCGTCAGTATTGTAAATGCCCTTCAGGGATGATTAAAGTGTTTTTGACTTGATTTGACTTGACTCTCTCTCTCTCTCTCTCTCTCTCTCTCTCTCTCTCTCTGTCTCTCTGTCTCTCTGTCTCTCTGTCTCTGTCTCTGTCTCTCTCTCTCTCTCTCTCTCTCCTCTCTCTCTCTCTCTCTCTCTCTCTCTCTCTCTCTCTCTCTCTCTCTTCTCTCTCTCTCTCTCTGTCCTTCTCTCTCTCACTCACTCTCTCTGCCTCTCTCCCCCTGTCTCTCTCTCTCCCCCTTTCCCCCCCTCTCGTTTTCTTTCTCTGCATCTCTCTTTCTCTCTGTCTGTCTGTCTCTTTGTCTCCCTCCCTCCCTCTCTCTATCCCTCTCTCCCTCCCCCTCTCCCTCCCCCCCTCTCCCTCCCCCTCTCCCTCTCTCTCTCTATCTCTCGCTCTCTCTCTCCCTCCCCCTCCCTCTCTCTCCCTCCCTCTCTCCCTCCCCCTCCCTCTCTCTCTCCCCCTCCCTCTCCACCCTCTCCCTCCCCCCCTCTCTCTTCCCCCTCTCCTCCCTCTTTCTCTCTCTACTCTCTACTCTCTCTTTCTCATATTTTATTTTCTCCCTTGTCGAAGATTTGGACAAAGGCGTCATATACGAGACAATGTGTCTCGCGTTACAGTGCCGTTTTTGCATCATTGCTGTGTGACGCAGTGCTCTGATTATGAGTCACCATTCTATATGCCTAATGCCACCATACAAGTCTGTGTGTGTGTGCGTGTGTGTGCGTGTGTGTGTGTGTCTGTGTAGTGTGTAGTGTGTGTGTGTGTGTGTGTGTGTGTGTGTGTGTGTGTGTGTGTGTATGTGCGTGTGTGGTGTGTGTGTCTGTGTGTGTGTATGTGTGTGTGTGTGTGTGTGTGTTGTGTGTGTGTGTGTGTGTGTGTGGTGTGTGTGTGTGTGGCATGTATGTGTGTGTAAGTCTGTGTATGTGTGTGTGTGTGTGTGTGTGTGTGTGTGTGTGTGTGTGTGTGTGTGTGTGTGTGTAGTGTGTGTGTGTGGTGTTTCTTTGTGGGTGTGTGTGTGTGTGCGTGTCTGTGCGTGTCTGTGTGTGTGTGTGTGTGTGTGTGTGTGTGTGTGTGTGTGTGTGTGTGTGGTGACTGGTGGTGTGCATGTGGGTGGTAGGGGATGGGTGGGGTGGGATTGATGGGAGAGGGTTCTAGCGAGAAAGAGAGGAGAGAAAGAAGAAGGGTGAAAGGACAGAGAGAGTAAGTGAGAGAGAGAGGGAGGGAGGGAGGGAGGGGAGGGAGAGAGAGAGGGAGGGAGGGAAAGAGGGGGAAGAGAGGGATGGAGAAAGAGAGAGGCTGAGAGATATATATTATATTACCATTATTATTATCATTATTATAATTATTATCATTATATTAGTATTATTATTATTATATTTATTCTTTTATATCAAGAATAATGGAATAAGCACTC
>CM060336.1:252128-257128 GCA_030674155.1 Stramonita haemastoma
CGAACATACCCAGCATGCAGCCTGTACTATAAACTGAGCTGCTCTGAAGTCGGAACGTGTCGGCTGAGGCCAGCAGGCAGACCTCCTGCAGAGTGACAAGCACAGGAGAGGACCTGGCACTACACACCACCTGGTAAGGAAACGCAAAGAAGAGAAGAAGAAATAGAATGATTTTATTTTAGAAAGGGAAGCAAGCTACCTACATGGTATGAAAACTGTCATTATTACCAATATTTCTGGTGTCAAGCCTAAGGGCAAGGCAAAAGAAGAGAAAGGTTACCCAAGAACTGAAATGGAAACTGAAACATACCCAGCATGCATCCCCGAAGTCGGAATGTGGCTACCTTTATCGCGGGCAAAAACGGTTCCAGACACAAAATTTCACCATTGGTAAACCTTGGAGCTTTCGTCGAGGACCGAAAAACAGCAAGCAAACAAACAAGCAAACAAAATAACAAAAAATAACAAATTCAGACTTCTGTCTCTGCTTTCGTGAGTTTGTCAAGCATACATTTACATTTTGTAAATATCAAATGTACACGAAAGGCAGGTGTGTTATATAACACAAACAGTATTAAACTTCTAATGGACTCTATTGGCATTATAACAGCTTACAGACCACGACTGCATTGGAAGCGTAAAAATGTTAATAACAATATTCTCTCAAACTTGACTTTCCTAACATTATTCTATATTATTTATTCAGTGCTCTCTCTCTCTCTCTCTCTCTCTCTCTCTCTCTCCTCTCTCTCTCTCTCTCTCTCTCTCTCTCTCTCTCTCTCTCTCTCTCTCTCTCTCTCTCTTCTCTGTCTGTCTCTGTCTGTCTGTCTGTCTGTCTGTCTGTCTGTCTGTCTGTCTGTCTGTCTGTCCTCTCTCTCTCTCTCTCTCTCTCTCTCTCTCTCTCTCTCTCTCTCTCTCTCTCTCTCTCTCTCCTCTCTCTCTCTCTCTGTGTGTCTCTCTGTGTCTCTCTGTCTCTGTCTGTCTGTCTGTCTGTCTGTCTGTCTGTCTGTCTGTCTGTCTCTGTCTCTGTCTCTGTCTCTGTCTCTCTCTCTCTCTCTCTCTCTCTCTCTCTCTCTCCTCTCTCTCTCTCTCTCTCTCTCTCTCTCTCTCTCTCTCTCTCTCTCCTCCTATCCATAGATTTCGTAATTCAATACTCATGTCGTCACTATACTGAAATTAACGAAATGGCAATTTTTAGGAAAGCATACAGATATTACCTAAGTCACGCTTTGTCAGTTCTTGTTCAATTATGGACCAAGAAGCATTAAAAAAAAAAAAACCCTGTCACGAATTAATTCCTGATATATATCCACAGCTGTTCAGCCAACAAGTAGGTGTGTAATGACATTGCCACACACTGTGTAGACAGTTTCAATGATATAGGGAGAAATAGAAGCTGCTGTTTTTACATTAAGACAAATGTGTATCGTGGATCGAACCATAAAGGGACACTCCACCCTCCCCCCAAACACACACACACACACACACACACACACACACACACACACACACACACACACACACACACACACACACACACACACACACACACCACACACACACACACACACACACACACACACACACACACACACACACACACACACACACACACACACACACACACACACACACACACACACACACAACATCCCAACTCACATTGTCCTTACTTGCGAGCTCCCTACGGAGGTGACCCCGAGCCTTAGCCATTTCCAGCGCCACTTAAAAGCAGGGGAGGAGAGAGAGAGAGAGAGAGAGAGAGAGAGAGAGAGAGAGAGAGAGAGAGAGAGAGAGAGAGAGAGAGAGAGAGAGAGAGAGAGAGACAGACAGACAGACAGACAGACAGACAGACAGACAGACAGACAGACAGACAGACAGACAGACAGACAGACAGACAGACAGACAGAGACAGAAACAGAGAATACTTTCAAGTCGGGTCCTTACCCCTCACCCCCACCCCAACCCCCTCCAAAAAAAAAGTCAGGCAGACACAAAAGTAATGGAGTTGCCCTCCTCCTCCTCCTCCTCCTCCTCTTCCTCCTCCTCCTTCTCCTTCATTCTTCTCATTACTCATACTGGGTGTCGGAAGTCCCAAAAGGCAAAAGAGGTATTACTGAGTGAGAGGGAGCATGATGGGCAAGATGCTCTACAGGAACCGTAGCAGGCAGGCAGGCAGGCAGGCAGGCAGGCAGGCAGGCAGGCAGGCAGGCAAGTGTCTCGGGCGGGCTCAGGGACAGCAGACAGACACACAAGGACAAGGAAGGGAAGATCCTCATTTCTCACACTTGATTGTACGCCTCTGGCGCTTGGTGACGACGACAACAACGGCTAGTGGGGGGAGTAGGGGGGGGGAAGGGAGAGGGAAGGAGGAGGGGAAGCTTCTCTCTCTGTCTCTGTCTCTCTGTCTCTGTCTCTCCCTGTCTCTGTTTCCCTCTCTCTCTCTGTCTCTGTCTGTCTGTCTGTCTGTCTGTCTGTCTCTGTCTCTGTCTCTGTCTCTGTCTCTGTCTCTGTCTCTCTCTCTCTCTCTCTCTCTCTCTCTCCTCTCTCTCTCTCTCTCTCTCCTCACCTCTCTCTCTCTGTCTGTCTGTCTGTCTGTCTGTCTGTCTGTCTGTCTGTCTGTCTGTCTGTCTGTCTGTCTGTCTGTCTGTCTCTCTCTCTCTCTCTCTCTCTCTCTCTCTCTCTCTCTCTCTCTCTCTCTCTCTCTCTCTCTCTCTCTGTGTCTGTGTGTGTGTCTCTCTCTCCCTCTCTCTCTCACCCCCCCCCCCCCCCCCCCCCGTCTCTCTCTCTCCCTCCATCTCTCTCTCACCACCCCCCCCCCCTCTCTCTCCCTCTCTCTGTCCTGGATAGCTAGCAGGCTGGCTATAGTGCTAGCGCTTCTTCCTCTTGTCTCCCTTGTCTAGTTTCTCGCCTCTCCAGTACGCTTGGCTAGACGCCATTTTCGCCTTTCGGTTTCCTCCCTCCATCCATCCATCCATCCATTCACCCAGAGAGCAGCCTTGCAGCCTCCGAGCCACTATCCAGCCTGGTCCTAGCTCGTCTCTTCTCTTCTCTTCTCTCCTGAAGCCCTTTTCTCGCCTAGGCGTTCCCACCCTCCTGCCTACCTCCTCCCATCTCCTCCTCCTCCTCCTCTCACCTCTCCTCTCTGCTCTGTTCCCTCCTCAAAAAAGGAATTTTCTGCATCATTTTGCTGCCTACGTCAGCATGAAAATTCAACAAGATGCCAGGCCTTCCTCCTCTCTCTCTCGCCCCTCTCTGTCTGTCACTGTCTCTGTGTGTCTGTGTGTCTCTGTCTATCTGTCTCTGTGTGTGTGTCTCTCTCTGTCTCTCCGTCCCTCTCTCTGACTCTGTCTCTCTATCTCTCTCTCTTTCTCTCGCTCTCTTTCTCTGTGTGTGTGTCTCTCTCTCTGTGTCTCCGTCTCTCTCTCTTTCTCTCTCTATGTCTCTCTCTCCCTCTCTCTCTCTCTCTTTCCCTCTCTCTCTCTCTCTCCGCCTCTCTCTCTCCGCCTCTCTCCCTCTCTCTCTGTCTTTGTCTCTCTGTCTCTCTCTGTCTCTGTCTCTGTCTGTCTGTCTGTCTGTCTGTCTCTGTCTCTGTCTCTGTCTCTGTCTCTGTCTCTGTCTCTCTCTCTCTCTCTCTCTCTCTCTCTCTCTCTCTCCTCTCTCTCTCTCCTCTCTCTCTCTCTCTCTCTCTCTCTCTCTCTCTCCATCACATCACGGCCCCAGTCTCACGACGCCTCTGGACAGACAGTGTACCCTGTGCCCGAGAAAAGAGGGTCTTCCTTGCCTTGCCCTTCTCACGTATAGTGGGGGAGACAAAAGAGAGAGAGAGAGAGAGAGAGAGAGAGAGAGAGAGAGAGAGAGAGAGAGAGAGAGAGAGAGAGAGAGAGAGAGGGCGGGGTATGAGGGGTGTCGTGGGAGGTGAGGGTGGGTGGGGGGTGTGAGGGTGGTGATGGGGTAGAGGGGGGGTGTGAGTAGAGAAAGACATTGTAAAGTATAGAGGACCGTTGCAAGGGTTGTCTCTCTTTTTTGACAGAGAGAGAGAGAGAGACAGAGACGGAGACTGAGAGAGAGACAGACAGACAGACAGAGACAGACACATACATACAAATAAATGAGAGACAGACAGACAGGCAGACAGACAGATACAGAGAGAGACACACAGAGAGAAAGAGAGAGAGAAACAGACAGACAGACAGACAGACAGACAGACAGACAGACACACACACACACACACACACACACACACACACACACACACACACACACACACACACACACACACACACACACACACACACACACACACAGAAGGAAGGGGCGATAGGGGTGGGGAGGGGGAGGGGAGTGGTGGAACCATAATCCGACCCCAAAAAGTCTGACACTTTTTTTTTTTTTTTTTTTTGCGGTGCAAAAAGCTTTTTGTCGCCTTGTACATGGTGTTGATTGGTTGGTTGTGCGTGGCTTGATGGCATTATCCAGAAATGCTTGCTACTGATAGACTGGTCACACTTACTTTGGAAGCGAAAGTGATGTTCACAGAGCAAGAGAAAAAAAAGGAGAGAGACAGACTGACTGAAAGCGACAGAGACAGGAAATTCTGGGCATGTTATTAACAATTATCATTATAATCGTCGTGGTCGACCTTATGTTTTTTTTATAAAAAAAATATATAATGCCCCCTCTTCTTCTTCTTCTTCTTGTCGGTATTCTT
Source organism: Stramonita haemastoma (assembly GCA_030674155.1). Taxonomy (NCBI): domain Eukaryota; kingdom Metazoa; phylum Mollusca; class Gastropoda; order Neogastropoda; family Muricidae; genus Stramonita; species Stramonita haemastoma. The sequence goes on from CM060336.1 coordinate 256,840, forward strand.
TGCATTCTTCTTCTTTGCATTCTTCTTCTTCTTCTTTGCATTCTTCTTCTTCATTATCATCTTCATTCTTCTTCTTCATTATCATCATCTTCTTTTTCTTCTTCTTCTTCGAACGCTCAGACAGCAACTGTTGTTGTCTGTCACATGAACAAAATGCGTTATTCTGCCGTTAAGCGCCTGACAAGTCAGGCCCAGTGCATCCAACTGTAGCATGGAAAAGAATGATTATTTTTCTAATTCTTTCTTGAAACAGGTAGGAGAATAGACAGAGAAGGCAGAAAATAGACAA
>CM060336.1:262128-264628 GCA_030674155.1 Stramonita haemastoma
ATGATAATGATGACGACGTCCATGATGATGATGACGATGATGATGATGATGATGATGATGATACATAGTGAGATGGAAATTAGTATTAATCATTTCTTTCATTCCTGGGCTAGAGTTACAAAGTTCACCTTGCCACAGTTTTTTACCCACCAGCAAGGTAGCTGCACTCTGACTTCCAGAAAATACATATGTTCAATTTTTCAGTATACTCAAACAAATCATGCTGTTGAACAAAAACAACTTTTTAGAAATACAGAATATGATGGGAAGATGTTTGGGAGAGCCTGAAGGAGCTGTCAGGACTTGAACTCACAACTACTAACAACACTGGTGATCCCCCACCAAAGGTAAGGTAAAGGTGTCCCCCATAACCTATGCGGTAGTTGGGGAGCGAGGTGTGTGATACAGCTTTTCTAGGGCCAGCATATTGATGGCTGGTGGCCCCCATCTCCTCTCCCTCGCTGCTTTACCTTCCTTGACCCTAAAAGAGGGCATGTACCCATTTACTCTTAGGTGAACTGGGACACTGTACTGAAGCCTAGACGTCGCGAACGGTCACCCATCCAACTGGTAACAACGCTCAAAGCTGCTTAACCTTGGAGAAAGTGAGTGTTCTGACCACTGAGCTATTCCGTTGTCTCCTGATCTGATCAGCCACCAAGTAGGGTCGTAACCATTCCTCCACCCTTGCCTTCCTCTGTCTTCATCATCATGTCACGTCCAGTCTTTTTTTTCTTCTTTTTTTTTTTTGGTGATAACTGGCACGTGCGGTTCTTGGCCAGTGTGACCTGGGCTATTGTGGCGGTGTGTGTCGGCTGGGAGGGCTGTCTTTATTAGCTGCCCTTGGATGTTATTGCCTCCCTTGTTCTCAGGCAGCTTTTGGGGGTTAGGGTTTTTTGTTTTGTTGTTGGTTGATTTTATAACCACCGCTAGCTATTAGCTGGCTAGCTAGCTAGTACTCAGAACAACGTGTGTGTGTGTGTGTGTGTGTGTGTGTGTGTGTGTGTGTGTGTGTGTGTGTGTGTGTGTGTTGTGTGTGTGTGTGTATGTGTGTTGTGTGTGTGTGTGTGTATGTGTGTGTGTGTGTGTGTGTGTGTGTGTGTGTGTGTGTGTGTGTGTTATTGTTGTTGTTGGTGGTGGTGGTGGTGGTGACGATGATGGGTGTATATTGTTGTGGTGAATTTTATTTATACTTTTTTTTCAATTTAGTGTCTGTATTGTGCAGGAAAGCAGAGTTATTTTGTTGTTGTTTTTAAAAATATAAAAACACTCATTTTATTTAGACTAAACCGTAAAGTAAATGTTGCTTCAAAAATTTATTTTTTCTGTTTGTTTGCTTCGGATTTTTTGGTTTTGTTTTGTTTTTGGTAGGTATTGTCTTTTGGTCTGCTTTGTTTTATTTTACCAAACTAGCTTTCCATTTTGTGATTGTAATAATTTTTTTTATCGTCTCTCATTTTTATTCTATAGCGTAAAATCAACAGAGGTCACTTTGTGTTCTCAATCTGCAGTCAATTTAAATTCTGCTCTAGTTTACGTATGTACGTACACCTGTGTTTTTATTCTCCTGTGTGGCTGTAATAAATTTCAAAATGTCCAATATTTTAGATACTGCTTATCATGTAAAACCAAAACGAGAAAGAATTCAAAGTTCAGTTTTTCATAAATCGTATAGGCTTAAGCCAAAGAAAAACAAGAACTCTTTTTTACTTTAAAAATCGTTTAACTCTCATCTTTTTTATGTAGAGAAAAATCCTCTGGCTCAAATATTGTCTAGCGGAGGTAGGATTTTTGCATTTTATCAAACAATTTTAATCTGACTCGGGTTTTCTACGTTTTATATCATTGTTACGCATCTAAGAACATGATATCAAGGCTTGTCCAAAGTTTCAGAACTTCAGTCTCTTCCTGATTTGGTAAAAAAAAAAGAAAAAAAAGAAGAAAAAGATAGAGAGAGAGAGGTAAGATAGATAGATAGATAGATAGATAGATAGATAGATAGATAGATAGATAGATAGATAGATAGATAGATAGATAGATAGATAGATAGATAGATAGATAGATAGATAGATAAGCAGAACAAAAATGTTTGAACTCAGAAATTCTCTAGGGCAGTGCAAAAAACACACAACAAAACCTATCAAAGGGAACTTACTCCTTACAGCTTCTTTCTGTCATTCAGGTTTGACACCCACTCCACTGCTTTGGCCGACAAGAGTTATCCTTCCTGACAGAAAACAGCGCGTCTATATTTTTGTTACGTCCATCATCGTTACAATACTTGTCTTTTATGTTTTGGTTCAGATACTTTTGTGTTCAGTAATGGCAATAGCTTTTAGGAATTATAACAACAAAAAGCTTGTAGCTGATGGTGTACTGCTCAATTAAACAATGAAAATTAACATGAACATGATGGCTGCTCAGTTTCAATGTGTACAACCAATACACATTTTTATATCGAGTGTAATTTTTTGCTAATATTAAAAGAATTTTTTAAAAA
>CM060336.1:269628-274937 GCA_030674155.1 Stramonita haemastoma
ACACACACACACATACGCACACACGCATACACGCACACACACGCACGCACACACACTAATAGTAGTAGTAGTAGTAGTAGTAGTAGTAGTAGTAGTAGTAGTATAGTAGTAGTAGTAGTAGTAGTAGTAGTAGTCGTAGTAGTCGTAGTAGTAGTAGTAGTAGTAGTAGTAGTAGTAGTAGTAGTAGTAGTAGTAGTAGTAGTAGTAGTAGTAGTAGTAGTAGTAGTAGTAGTAGTAGTAGTGCACCCATCAGTCTCGGAAGACTATGGAGTTGCGCTCTAGTCTTTAGAGCTCAAAGCCTGGGTAAGTAAGTATGGAGGGCAAGCTGTTACCCATGCACCAGACCCCCCTCTCCACGCCACTGGAATGATCAAATGGAAAGGCAATGACCGATACGAATGGTTCCAGTACCGTCGCAGGAACTGCCAGAACGTTGCCATATACAGCCCCGAACCGCCCTGGGACTCCAACTCCCCGATTTTTCCGCAGGGATGGTGTCTGAACACGACACCTGTGTGCATGCTGATTTTTATTTTTTGATAATTTTGTCATCCACTCCTACCGGCACACAATGGCCTGCTCTTTCGAAAGGCGGAACGGGTTTTAACGTGTGCGCAAGATGTTCTGCGTGCGTTCGCACACGGGGCCCTCGGTTTATAGTCTCATCCGAATGACTTTGACATTCAGTTCGAATTTTTTCGTCAAACTGGGAAGAAAGGGCGAGGCTTAGAACGAACCCAGAACCTCACGGTTTACTTTTTGGCAGGCGAACGTCTTAACCATCCTGCCACCTTCCTTATGCCATGCATACACACATACTTTAACCACCATCAGCAACCACCACAACCACCACCACCACCACCACCACCAACGCCACTACCATCATCCCCACCATCATTCCTATCACCACTACCACCACCACCACCATTATCACCACTACCCCCAACTACCACCACCACCACTCCCACCACCCACACCACCAACAACAACCACCACTACCACCACCGTCAAGAAAAAACCCTACCGTTTTGCAGAAACTTGACCAACAGTGTTTCTTGAGAATCAGACATCTTGAGTATTCCACGGTCGGAATGTGGCTACCTAAATGATGGCAGGAAAAAACAATCGGTCGCTTATGCAAAAAATCTCACCATTAGTCCACTCTGGAGCTCTAGCCGAGGAAACGGAAAAAACCAGAAAAAAGACATCCAGAGCCAAACTGCGGAGCTCAAGACAGTTGTGAAGCAGCTGATGCATGCTAGGTAATGTTTGCACTTTTAGCAAATCATCCAATAATTTACATCAATAACAGAGACCGACGGACGCTAAGGCGAGTGGTTAAGACCGTTTGACTTTAATCACATGGGTCCATGAAGTCGTGGGTTTGAATCTCGGCGGTGGCGTCTGATGAATTAAGGCTGCGCTGGGGATTTTTACAATCTCTCAGGTCAATTATAAGTGCAGAACTGCCAGTGCCTTTATTTCCTTCGTGTATTCTACACATGCAGAAGATCAAGTAGGTAGGTAGGTAGGTAGGTAGGTAGGTAGGTAGGTAGGTAGGTAGGTAGGTAGGTAGGTAGGTAGGTAGGTAGGTAGGTAGGTAGGTAGGTAGGTAGGTAGGTAGGTGGGCTCTACGTATGTATGTATGTGTATGTATGTTGTATGTATGTATGTATGTATGTATGTATGTATGTATGTATGTATGTATGTATGTATGTATGTATGTATGTATGTATGTATGTATGTATGTATGTACGTATGTATGTACGTACGTACGTACGTATGTATGTATGTATGTATATATGTATGTATGTTGTGTATGTATGTATGTATGTATGTATGTATGTATGTATGTATGTATGTATGTATGTATGTATGTATGTATGTATGTATGTATGACGTGTATGCGTGTATGCGTGTATGCGTGTATGCGTGTATGCGTGTATGTATGCTGTATGTGGTGGTAAAAGAAGGAAGGTGGCAGGATGGTTAAGACGTTGTTCTGCCACAGTATGTCGTAACAACACAGTTTGTCCCAATTTGCGACAAACTGCGTTAGACACCCCCCCCCCCCCCCCCCCCCCCCCCCCCCTGTAAAAAAAACAAAAAGAAAGAAAACCCGACATATCGTTACTAAATATTAGTTCAATATAATGCACTACTTCAGCATTTTAGAAGCTCCTTATACATTTTTGTCAACTTTCTGACTTTGGTTTCAAGTTGTGACCAAGTGCGTTGAACTTTTCAGCACCAAAAACTTGCAAAGGCAAAAGTTATTAGTTTAGCATTCAAGGCTTTTTTCTTTTCTTTTCGATTCTTAAAAAACAAATTATGCACTGAAATTGGAAGGAGCAGATTTTTATACTAAGTAGCTTTGTCATTGCAAAGTGTTAGATGATGAAGAGTACACTTTGTCGCAATCTGCAAGTAAAGTCAAACAGCTGAAAAAAGTAATAGCTGAGGATTTAAAGTTTTTTTTCTGATGTTTATATTTTATGTTTGTTTGTTTGTTTTTCAGCTTCAATTTTAGTCTAATTTCTTTTCTATAAAAATCCTTTTTTTAAAATTCACATTCGCAATAATCATTTTCTTAGATACACTCTACATGTTCTGAAAAAAAATCCATTTTCTCTGTACAGACAAAATTTTGCAGTATACAGAAGAACATTTTTACTTATGCTTTTTTTTTTAACAGTGGTTAATAAACAGTTTTTAAAAACGAAAAGAAAAAAGACAGTTTTAAAAGAATATTTTTAATAGCTTGGTAGTTACTGCACAAACCTCGAGTTCCCACCTGCAGTGTTTGTTTTTTTTAATTGTTTCATACCATTTTATGTCACAGCAGATTTCTCTGCGTGAAATTCGGGCTGCTCTCCTCAGGGAGAGTGCATCGCCACAAGTGAAGCGCCTACCCAATTTTTTTTTCTTTTTCCTGTCCGCAAGACAAACGATTCCAAACCTGACAATTCCTGATGTCTCTGTGAGCTTGTAAATAAGGTCAAACAACAGGTTTTCTCAGAAAACCTCAGTGCTGACTTCACTCTCCCTCCAAAAGTCCTTCGGATGAGACTATAAACAGAGGCCCCGTGTGCGAATGCACGCAGAACATCTTGTGCACACGTTAAATCCTGCTCCAGCTTTACGTAAGAGTAGACCATTGTGTTCCGGTGGGAACAGATGAGAGGAATTACAAAACTGTATACACACAGGGACTGGATGTATAAAAAAAAAAAAAGCACATGAGTGCTTATTCCATTATCCTCAATATAAAAGAACCAAAAAAGATAAAGAATTTTAAAAAAGTTAAAGAGTACTCGTTTTATGTTTGCATTATCAACTGAGGGTTTTTTTAATGTAGAGACCATATTTTTTATCACTTTGGGTTGTGACAGTCGTGTTTTCATGTGTTGATATAAGACGATGTACTAAAAGCAGTTTACAAATAATTTCCATTATGTTTGGATGAAGTTGGTGCAGTTGAACGTTCTAATCTAGTTAGCGACAAGAAACCATTTAACGACACCACTCACGCATCTAAACAAACCCTTACTCCATGTTTTATCCCCTTGTCTGAATGTCAGTTCTTAGTGTGTGTTTTTTCTTTTAAATCAATTACCTAATTATTCATCTACTTATTTACCAATTCATCTACTTATTTATTCATCTACTTATCTATTCATCTATCTACTTTTACTGGTGGATGGGTGGTCTAGAGGTAACGCACCTGCCTAGAAAAAGAAAAGTCCGGGTTTCAAGTGTGTGGTGGTTCGATTCCCGTTTGCGCCTGAAACCTTTTCCCCATCCACTAGACAATGAGTAGCAGTCTGGATGCTAGTCTTTTGGATGAGACAATAAACCGAGGTCCCGTGTGCAATACTCGTTTAGTGCACGTAAAAGAACCCACGGTAGCAAGAGAGTTGTCCCTGGCAAAATTCTGTAGAAAAAAGCCATTCTCATAAGGAAACAAATACAGCTGATGACAGGAAAAGAAAAAAAATGGGTGGCGTTGCTCTTGTGGCGACGCGCTCTCCCTGTGGAGAGCAGTCCGAATTTCTTATAGAGAAATCTGCCGTGGCTTAAAGTGGTATACAATGCAATACAATATGATACAATATTATACCATACGATACAGTAGAATACAGTAGAATACAGTAGAATACAGTAGAATACAGTACAATACAATACAATACAATACAATACAATACAATACAATACAATACAATACAATACAATACAATACGATACGATACAATACAATACAATACAATAATCATTGTGACGAGTTATTGTAGCCAGTTTGTCTTATTTTCAGAACTTTGATATCTGTCTATTTATCTAATGTATTTATTTATTTATTTGTTCTTTAATCTACAATTCATTTTTGGTGACAATGGAGTTTTCTGGCACTTCTCCGGTCATTCTCTCAGCTCCAGTAAAATATTCCATACCACTCAACCTATGAGTAACCAGCCTAGCTGATGGTATTGGCATTGTGGTTCATCCATGTACTCATCTATCTATCTATCTATCTATCTATCTATCTATCTATCTATCTATCTATCTATCTATCTATCTATCTATCTATCTATCTATCTATCTATCTATCTATCTTGTCTGTCTATCTATCTATCTACCTACCTACCTACCTACCTGCCTACCCATCCATCCATCCATCCATCCATCCATCAATCCATCCATCCATCTATCTATCTATCTATCTATCTATCTATCTATCTATCTATCTATCTACCTATCTACCTACCTACCTACCTACCTACCTACCTACCTATCTATCTATCTGTCTATCTATCTATCTATCTATCTATCTATCTATCTATCTATCTATCTAGGAATTTCCTCTTTTCATTCACTCTCTTTGTTTATGCCTTGTTCCTTTTCTTCCTGGCACATCATTCTTGTCTATTTTCTGCCTTTTTGGTCCATTCTCCTGCCTTTTTATTTCAGAAAGACGTAAACGATAACAGTTCTCTCGCATGCCGAAGTCGGATGCGCTGGGTCTGACTTGTCAGGCGCTTAACGGCATCGTGACACATTTTCGCTCATATAACAGATAAGAATAGTTGCTGTCTGAGCGTTCGACGAAGAAGAATGTGCATACTCATTTTCTTTATTTTACTTCTTGTCACAACAAGGAATTTTCTGGCATCTGGACTCAACTCAGCTGAAGTACCAGACACCACTATACTCCTTCACCCCTCGTGTCGCCGATCTGTCTGGTGGGGTCGGCTTTATGGTTTATGTATTTACTAATTTCTTTTTTCTTTCTCTCTTTCTTTCTTCCTTTCTTT
>CM060336.1:275037-282537 GCA_030674155.1 Stramonita haemastoma
TTATTATTATTATTATTATTATTATATCGGAGATGTAAAAGAGACTTTAGCAGACACTTAAGCAAACTGCCGCCAACTTCCTTTTCACAAATGGGGTCACATTCCCAACTCATGTCCTGAATTCAGCCACCAATCACAGCAAGGCAGCACCTTGTTTGAAAATAAGCATGGGCCTCCAATTCCCCCCCCCCCCCCCCCCCCCCCCCCCCCCCCCCTGAATTTAAAACAAACCCGTGCTGCTTCATCTGCCACGGTGATAGATCTAAAAAGAGGTCGCCCACGCTGAGCTCGTGTGCACGCACGTATGCACGCACGCGCACACACACACATACACACACACACACTTAAATAACTTTAAATGCATGCATGCCTATACGTGCATACCTGCTGTGTGGAGGAGCTCGCGAACTGTGTGTATATGTATGTACCTGTGTGTGTGTGTGTGTGTGTGTGTGTGTGTGTGTTGTGTGTGTGTGTGTGGTGTGTGTGTGTGTGTGTGTGAGAGATGAGGGGAGTGACTTTTGAGTGTTTTTTTCTTTGTTTTTGTTAGTGTTGTTGCTTGTATTTTCTATAGGCATATTGTATTTTTGAGGCTGTTGAAATCGTGTTGGTTAATTAATGTTGGTGAAATGTGGGGGGTTTTTGCTGTTGGTTTTTTGTTGGTTTTTTGTGTGTTTTGTTTTTTGTTTTTTTGTTTAGATAGATGGCTTGATAAAAAAAAAAGCAAATCGATGCTTATTCAATATATCATCTAAAAATAAAATTTTGGTTGTATTGATTGATTGACACACAGAATACATTGGATTAATACATTCTCTTTAAGAGTAGGACAAACATGCTCCCTGTATAAGAAAGAATTAAACTTCATAAGCAATTAGGTAAACTAAGATACTGAATCAGAGATAAGCTTCAAAAACTATCTTAACCCATAGTGCAAATGAACAATTTAGGATAGAAAGGTACGAAGCTAATTCTCTTTAACACAGATCAAAGCCTAGTTATTGCACATCCCTAGATAATCAAATGTTAAAACAAACTAACAAGCATAGACACAACCACTTGCTATTATTTCCAAGACCCAGAAACAAACTGTACAAATCGAGCTTTTTGTATTCAGGATAGGCTCCCAAAACCTTGAAACTTACCAAAAACAAAGATCAGTTTCAAACGCATCTAAAAGTATAATTATTTCATAAATTATTAAGTGTTTTGGTTGTCTAGAGGTAATGCGCCTGTCTAGAAAGCGAAAAGTCCGGGTCAAAGTGTGTGGTGGTTCGAATCCCGTTTGGGCCCAAAACTTGTCCTCTATCCATTATATTATGAGGGTGGTCTTTCGGATGAGACAATAAACGAGGTCACGGGTGTTACACATCATTATTTAGCGCACATGAAAGAACCCACGGCAACAAGAGGTTTGTCCTGGGAAAACTGTAGAAAAAAGCCACTCTGATAGGGGAAACAATACACCTGCAGACAGGAAAAAGACAATAAATAATGGGTAGGTACTGTACTTGTGGCGACGCGCTCTCTTCCGGCGAAGAGCAGCCTGAATTTCACGCAGAGAAATCTGCTGTGACATAAAGTGGTTTAGAAGACGATTTGTAAACTTGTACATGTCTTTCCTTTACACCTCCTCCTTTTCTGTTACACTCGATCGCGTTTGTGGTGGGCTTTATTGTTACCCTTTTTACACTTTCACACCACTTTCAGTCACGGCCCATTTCTCTGTGTGAAGCTCGGACTGCTCTTCCTGGGGAGAGCGCGTCACCAGAGAGAGCAGTGCTACCCATTTTTTTTTTCTTTTCCGTCTGCAGCAGTATTGGCTTCCCTATCAGAGTGGCTGTTTTCTATTAAATTTTGCAAGGGACAACTCTCTTATTGCCGTGAATTCTTTTACGTTAGCTAAATACTTTTTGTAAGACACAGTACCTCGGTTTATGGACTTATCTGAAAGACTAGCACCCAGACCACCGCTCATGGTCTAATGGATGGGGAAAAGTTTGGGGCCTAGACGGGGGTCAAACCACCACACACACTTCCGACCCGGACTTTTCACATTCTTTGGCAGGCCCGTTACCTCTAGACCACCATCCATTCAACAAATGAAAGGAAAGCTAAGAAGGCTTTTTTCTTTTTTTTCAGCTGTAACTGAAATCAGTATAATGTGTGCGTGAGCTGCGGAGATGGCGGTGTCACTAATGTTACTGTTTTTATAAATGAGGTATGATCCAAGTTTAAACAGTCATAAATATGCATTAATATATCTTATCTAGCAGTACCCATCTGCTGATGTGGTGATCTGATATTAGACCCCGACAGTTTTGTGTGTGTGTGTGTGTGTGTGTGTGTGTGTGTGTGTGTGTGTGTGTGTGTGTGTGTGTGTGTGTGTGTGTGTGTGTTACATCATGGGTGATTTTTTTTTTTGGGGGGGGGGTATTTTGTACCACTTTGTCACAGCAGATTTCTTTGCGTGAAATTCAGGCTGCTCTCCCCGGAAAGAGCGCGTCGCCATATGTGCAGCGCCTACCCATTTCTTTTCTTTTTCTTGCATGCGACTGTATTTGTTTCCCTATCAGAGTGGCTTTTCTACAGAATTTTGCCAGGGTCAGCCCCCTTGTTGCCGTGGGTTCTTTTACGTGCGCTAAATAGTGGTGTGTAACACACGAAACCTCGGTTTATCGTCTCATCCGAAAGACTAGCGCCCGGACCACCGGTGCACCACTCAGGGTCTAATGGATGGGGAATAAATTTGGGTCTAAACGGGGTACGAACCACCACACACTCCGACCCGGACTTTTTGCTTTCTAGGCAAGGCGCGTTACCACCTAGACCACCGATCCACTACTTTCGTTTTCACGGAATTCTGTATTTTCGATTTTCGATTTTAAAAATATATATATTAGATCCAAGACCTTCAGTCCTACTTAAAATGATCAAGGAGACAACCTGTGATGAATTCCTCCTTGAAAATCCTTGAAAGTGAAAGCTTGTCTATCTGAAGTATTCTCATTAAGGTGGATGATAAACTAAAGATACATTTTTGTTCTGAAAGATAAAGAAAGGTTTGAAAACGTGTGAGTGCGTGGATATTATGAACAAGGACTAGCGGACAACAGTTTTCCAGGGAGGTAAACATTCATTTGGAGCAGGAGTTTGAAGCTGAAGCCAACTTCCAAGGGCAGAGGTGACGCTTTGTTTGGACTACGGCTGCTAGGAAACAGATACAAGGTTACAAAGACAACGCCCGATGTGCCTCATGCTGGGGCCTACATAAAATCTAGGCTTAGTGCCGATTTGGAAAAACGACGTAATGAAGACAAGTGAACATTGTATTCATGTTTCTACATAGGGATATTTCGTCTCAAGTGCAGCATTCTTTTGCTGACTAATATTAACCGGTAGATGCGGTTTCAAATTGTATTGATAGATAACGAACTTTGCTGTTTAGTTTTAGCTTTGGTAACTAAATTATTCTAAACGATTATAAATATTATATACATGCATATATATATAATATTTTACATAATATATATATATATATAAACATGTGTAGTGCTGACAGTATATTTGCAACAAAATTCATATCAGCAATGTCTTTAAACACACTTAGCGCCTCACAGTTTCTGCGTTTATCAGAATACGCCATACAGTCTGCTAGGAGAGAGAAGAGAGAAGAAGAGAAGAGAGAGAGAGAGGAGAGAGAGAGAGAGAGAGGAGAGAGAGAGAGAGAGAGAGAGAGAGAGAGAGAGAGATTTATTCTTTTATATCGAGGATAACAGAATAAGCAATCATGTGCTTTTTTCATCCGGTCCCCGTGTGTATGCAGTTTTGTAAATATTGTCATCTGTTCCCACCGGCACACGATGGCCTACTCTTACGAAAAGCGGAACAGGATTTAACGTGTGCGCAAGATGTTCTGCGTGCGTTCGCACACGGGACCTCGGTTTAAAGTCTCATCCGAAGGACTTTTGGGGAGAGTGGAGTCAGCACTGATGTTAACTCCAGGAAGAAAATTTCCTCGACCGGACTCGAACCCGGGTCTTCAAATTGCCAGCGCAATGTTCTGACCACTAGGCTATCCGCCCCCAGAGAGGAGAGAGAGAGAGAGAGAGAGAGAGAGAGAGAGAGAGAGAGAGAGAGAGAGAGAGGAGAGAGAGAGAGGAGAGAGAGAGAGAGAGAAGGCAAGGCAAGGCAAGGCACGGCAAGGCAAGGCAAGGCAAGGCAAATTCTTTTATTCGAGACTAATAGATAAGCACTCGTGTGCTTTTTTACATCCAGTCCCCGCCCTTTTCAGGGATAACATCAAGATAAAAAGATAACCTCAATTAAACAAGAACAATTATAATCCAAATACCAAGAGCAAGAAACCATAAGTATCAAACAACAGGTAAGAAATAAGACAGAGATACAATAATAAGGTTATGATATGAAAAGGCACTCATTCAGAAACGAATATAAGAAGTAAGAATCAATTATTATTTTGATTTGAATAATAAACACGCGCAATAATTAAAGAGTAAACATGAGAATATGATAGGTTAAATGACTTAAAACATCAATCCACCACCATCTATCATCAAGTTATAAAAGACATAACATTTGGGAAAAAAAGGGGAGAAGGAAAAAATAAAATAAAAATAAAAAAGAAAAGAAAACAACAACAAAAACCAAATAAACAAAAAAACAAACAACAACAACAACAATCAAACTAACAAACACCCGCGCGCGCGCGCGCGCGCACACACACGCACGCACACACACACACACACACACACACACACACACACACACACACACACACACACACACACACACACACACACCCCACACTCACTCACTCACTCACTCACTAGTCAAGCAATTATATCAGGTTACAATATCATCCATTCTACATTCATACTTTATGTTTAAAAAATATAATAAAAAATAATATCAAAAAATAAAAACAGGAAAAAAACATCCTGAGAATTGATACACAATATATCAACAAGTAAATCATGTAAATCATGACATTTTCATGAGAGGGGAGACGAAAAAAAGACGGTAACAAAAACAAAGTTCAAAGAAAACAACAACAACTAAAAAGAAAAACAAAACAACAACAAAAGAATAACCAAGCAAACAGATACACACACATGCACGCGCGCGCGCAGGTTCGCGCGCATGTCATCAATAAACATTTTAAAGGAAATATGTGCCTGGGTTTGAGAGAGAGAGAGAGTGATCAAATTAAATCAAAATTTTATTTCCAGATGGTACATTGAGAAAACTATAAATTTGCTTTTTTTCATCAAGCCATCTATCTATCTAGTGAAAGAAAGAGAGAGAGCGAGAGCGAGAGCGTCTTCAAATGACATCGTCATCAAAACAAACCAGTCAACGAAAAATTTCAAAACACTCACACTTCTGTAAAAAGTAATTATCATCAATGAAACCTTTCAGTTCGTAATATGTCCTACCCTAACAAGGAAAAGAAAACCCCGAAAAGCAAATAACAAACAAAAGAGCAAGATTGTATAAAAAAAAAATCAGATAGGAGCGAAACAACATTTAAGGTTATAAATACAAACCAGTTTTAAACCAAACTGAATGCATTAAAAAATAATATATATACCATTGAAGATGAGAAAATAGCAAATATTCAGGACCATGAAACATAAGGCATTACAAATCTATAAGCCAAAACATTCATATGAAAAATAATACATTCCATGTGTGTGTTTTGTGTGTGTGTACACGCGTGTGTGTGTGCGTGCGTGCGTGCAATGTGTGCGTGTGTGTGTATGTGTGTGTGTGAGAAGGGGAAAGACAAGCAAAGAAGGGAAAAGGAAAAAGACACGCACACGCATAAAAAACAAACATAAAAACCCTTAAACACACACACACACACACACAAAACTAAATAAAATTCGTATTTCTATATTTAAACAGTAAAATACAATATCAATTCAAATTTCAATAAGAACCGAAACATTCCTATCCAGTGATAACACTAGGATAGCATAATTATGTGGAAGTGGAAGATTGGGGGGAAAAAAGGCATCTTCAAATTACATCGAGATCAAAACAAACCAGTCAACAAAGTATCTCAAAACACTTCTGTAAACAATAATTATCATCAATGAAACCTACGAGCTCACAATGTGGCCAAGCCTAACAATGAAAAGAAAAATCCCGAAAACAAAACAAACAAAAGAGCAAAATTGTATAAAAGACATATCAAATAGGAGCACGCAACATTTAAAATCAGTTTTAAATCAAATTCAGTACATTAAAAGATAAAAAATATACTAATGAAGATGAGGGGGAAAATGCAATTATTCAGGACGATTGTACATAAGAATACAAATCTATAAACCAAAACATTCATATGAAAAATAATACATTCCATGTGTGTGTCTGTGTCTGTGTGTCTTTATTCATTTATTTATTTATTTATTTATTTATTTATTCTTTTATATCGAGGATAACAGTGTGTGTGTCTGTGTGTGTGTGAGGGGGGGGGGGGAACAAGCAAAGAAGGCATTAAAAAACACACACACAAAACACATAAAAACCCTTAAACACAAAAAACTATTTAAAAATCATATCTCTATATTTAAACAGTAAAATTCAATTTCAGTTCAACATAGGAACCAAACGCCTATACAGTGACAACTCTAGGATAGTATAATGTGAGAGTGGAAGGTGGAAAGGAAAGGGAGAGAGAGAGAGAGAGAGAGAGAGAGAGAGAGAGGGGGAGGAGAGAGAGAGAGAGAGAGAGAGAGAGAGAGAGAGAGAGAGCATCTTGAAATTACACCATCATAAAAAACAGTCAAAAAAAGTATTTGAAAACATCCATAAAAAACACTTCTTTAAACAATAATTATCATGAATGAAACCTATAGGAGATGAGAAAGAAAAACCAACCGAGAAGCAAACAAACAAAAAACAAAACAAAAACTAACTGAAAAACAAAAAACTGTGTATATAAAAATATTAAATAGCAACGAACCAGGTTTAAGAGGAGAGAGAGAGAGAGAGAGAGAGAGAGAGAGAGAGAGAGAGAGAGAGAGAGAGAGAGAGAGAGAGAGAGAGAGAGAGAGAGAGAGAGAGAGAATGAACAATGAACAATGTTTATTCTTCAGGCCTCCAGCCCCTAGAATGGGGTCATACAAAGCATAGCAAAGCAAAGAAAAGCGTAATAAAGCAAAACAAAAGTTGCTGTATAACATATGTGGCGACTGACAAGGCATGAACAATGTGGAATGGGTTCTTCTTAATGCATTGAACAAATGACCTCTTTTGAGTAATCATATTCTCATAGTCAATTCCCCAAGTTCTCAATAAAATCCTGCCGTACTTTTAAAGCATTGAAAAGATATAGGCTCAAATTGCGATTGGCTGTAATAGAACCATATTTCAGTAAATTTGTATAGGTTGATCTACAGGGTCTAAATATTTATGCCTTAGATTATCATAAAGAATACATCTTGGCAGAAATGTTAAAGTTAGCAGACA
>CM060336.1:285037-305037 GCA_030674155.1 Stramonita haemastoma
GAGAGAGAGAGAGAGAGAGATTGTAAGTGTAGGCTACTGGTAAGGATGCTAGATATCTTTATTACATAACAAGTGGGATAGTGAAAATCAGTCTTAAAAATCAACTACAATGAACAATGGTAAGATACATGTGAAAATTTAAACGCGCGCGCGGCACACACACACACACACACACACACACACACACACCACACACACACACAACACACCACACACCACACACACACAACAACACACACACACAACACACAACACACACAGAGGGGGGGGAGGGGGGGAGTGTGGTTTGTTATTTTTGATGTTTTTTAAGTGGTTTAGGAGGTGATTTTTGAAGGTTGTTAATGGGTTGGTGCTGTTTAATTGAATCAGGAAGGGAGTTCCACAGGGTAGGACCCGAGTATAGTAAAACTAGATTTGAACAAGTCTATTCTTGGGATTGGGACACTTGGCTTTTCCATATTTCTGGAATGATTTATTGGAAATTATCTTTTAAGGGTGTGGGGACATTTCCTTCATTATCTTAAACATCATGATGCCTTTGTTATATTTTAGTCTTTGGTGTGGGGAAGAATATTCAAAATGATTATAGTCCACTTCTTGCAAGGTTGTTTTCTTCAATAGGACCAGTTTTTAAAACCACGTTTTATACAGGCTAAGTAATGGTTCATGGTATTTGCACTGGCAGAATCCCACAGGGTTGCTGCATAGTCTATTGAGGATGTATATAAGCTTGAAAGAACAGAAGAGAGAGGAGAGAGAGAGAGAGAAGAGAGAGAGAGAAGAGAGAGAGAGAGAGAGAGAGAGAGAGAGAGAGAGAGAGAGAACATAAAAAGTGTGTACGCATCAGATCTTGTACTTCACACCTAAACACACAATCATTCCTGAACACGACTCTAAACAAAGACCTTGGTCAAGTTTCAGTTTTTATTTTCAATTTTATGATTTTAGCACCACTTTTCATAAAGTTTGGACCTTGTGTTTAGAAATAAATCAGCTTCCTGTTCATTTTGTTTTCATTTCAACTGCGAGCCGGCTACCCAAAACCCCAACTCCAGCTTTTCTTTGGGGCTGAAGTGGGAGGTAGGCTTTTTCCCCAATGCTCTCACCACCAGTGACGTAATGACCCACCAACTGACTTTTTGTCCGATTCTGAATTCTCATACCAGCATTTGGAAATATCCCAGACCACAATGAAGTGTTTATTCCAACATGCTTTAAAAACACACGTGACAGAAAGCTTAATTGCAGCTATGCTATCTTAGTCAGAAAATCAGACACCTTTGATAAATTAGTTTTTAAAAATCGGATTTTTAAATTCAACTTCAACCGGAAGACTACTGAGCGTGAAATTCGGGGTGCTCTTCCTGAGGAGAGCACGTCGCCACAAGAGCAGCGCCACCCATTAGTTTTCTCTTTTCCTGTCTGCAACTGCATTTTTTTCCCTATCATTTCGCCAGGGACAACTCTTGTTGCCGTGGGTTCTGTTACGTGCCCTAAATAATTTTGTGTAACACACGGATCTCGGTTTATCGCCTCATCTGAAAGACTTGCACCCAGACCATCACTTGAGATTTAATGGATGGGAAAGTTTTGGCCTAAAATGGGATTAAGCCACCGTATACTTCCTACCTGGACTTTTCTCTTTCTAGGCAGGCCCGTTACATCTAGACAACCGGTCTAAGTTTTTAAAAAAATAAAAGGGGGAGTCGTACAAAGCTTGTATTTTTAATCAGGAAAAAGTCAGTTGGGTAGTCAAGTGCCATTGGTGTGTGCTCGCCACTAGTTTAAAGGTATAACATATCAATTTTGTAATTGTATAAGTAAGCTATAAAATACAGGGGAAAAAACAGTTATGAAATACAGGAAAAATTGAAGTAATACTAGTTACAGGGAACATCTTGTTTGGCCCTCTTAAAAAGAACATGCAACATTTTCCTCACCGATTCTGACAGACAAACTTGGAATTTATCACATAATTATACAGGTGATTTAAATTGGGTTGTAAACAGTTTATCCACACTAATTCCAGTTGGGATTGAAGAACACACTTAACTAGGTTCGGAACTAAATGGATATTTTAAGATAGCTAAAATAAAATTAGCATGCTACTGGCAAAGGGAGGTTATACTTCTACCTTCCATGGCAATGGAAATGGGAAAACAGCTTTAAACACAATAAATATTATAAAATAATTCACACCAAATTTTGACCCTGGAATAATAGGAAATAGGGGGAGGGGGCAGCACACAAGGTGAAGGGCATTAACTGCGTAGTTTAAGTCTACCAGATATCATAAAACCATTTCAAAAATAATTTCACATAAAAAGGATATGTTAGGGACATGATTGAAGCCGTGTCCTTTAGGACAAAAATGATACAGGCAACAAGCTACACAAAATGCAATCCTTCAGTTGAAAGCGAAAAATGCGGGCATTGTTCGGAATAGTAACGTGCAAGTAAACCAACCACACAACTGCCCAGATAAAGCAGAAAACAATTCAAGCCTCCAGAATGAATGGTGAATCCTCAAATACCAACCACTGTTATGAACATGTAATTCGAAAAGCGTCGTGTCACAATTTTCGTTTGAAAAAAAATTGAAAAGACAAAGGGTATTAGCAGTAAACTGCTTCACTCTGCGCTCAGTTCTTCCTAAAGAGCATTGCCTTTTTGATAAAATCCAAGAAAACGACACAATGTTTCAAAACAAAATAAAGATAATTCTGGTCGACGGGGAAAACCAGTGGAAAAAGAAAGCCTTTAAATACAAGACAAGCTGTTCATCAGCATTCCTTGCTGAAACGTATACTTTTTCTTCTACTTGAACAAATCATTTAAAGCAAAATTAAAAAACAAAAACACACACAACCCAAAAAATCAGTAGTCAAGTGTTTCGTACAACTGCTCGTAAAAAGTTTACAAAAACAATATAAAAAAAAACAAAACCACACATATGCTAAACCGTTTTCTACTTTTATACGAGACAGGTTTCATAAGAGCACAAAGGTAACAGCAAGAAGAAAGGCTGAATAAAGAAAGCATAACCTGTACAAAACTGTATTATCGAAACGATCTGCTAGAATACATCATTTCACATTTGCTACACTGACATTTTGGAATACACACATCTAAAATAAAGGTCCATATTTTGCACACACACAAAAAAAAAATTAGCACGATTGGATATAACAGATACAGTACAAAGGTTGGATAAATGAGGGAAAGTTTGACAATAAATCATGCAGCAATGATCACTGATCAATGTAACATCTTCCACTTCAGTCTTGCCAACACAAAAGGATTTTACCTATGGGGGATCAACTTTTTTCCATTTTCATTCCTTTTTCCTTCTCTTTCCAGCATTCTTTCGGGGTATAGGGTCACTTTTTGGTTTGTGTGTGGTGTGGTGGTGGTGTTGTGTGGTGTATTTTCGGGGGGGGGGGGTTACATTATGGCACTTTTTCCTTTTTGGATTTTAACCCCCCCCCCCCAAAAAAAAAAAAAAGCCACAAAATACATTAATTTTGTGCCGACAACAGAAATCAAAGCAGACTGCTGGGAGAGATGCAGATGGAGTAGTCTATCAATGGGCTGGGAGTGCTATAACCTGGGTAATGGGCATATCTCTGACCTAGAGCAAAGCAAAAGACAAGGAAATAAGGTAACAGAATACACAAATTCAATATCCCTACTATATATTTTACACATAGAATGAATCGCTACATGTTTTTCTTATATCAGATATTTGAAATAACAAAGATAAAAAAAAACTGCTCTTATGCAAGGCTGTGATGGAGGATAAACACAAACTTGTTTATATTGAAACCTTTCACTTCCATCCTTTCCAAAATCATGACAAATTAAGTCAATGCGGCTTACGGCTGCCATCCAGCAATTTAACATATCTTAAACAAAACAGACAGAAAATTAAAATCAATAAATTTCTCCGAGTACTATTTTCAATTCTCTCTCTCTCTTCTCTCTCTCTCTCTTCTCTCTCTCCTCTCTCTCTCTCTCTCTCTCTCTCTTCTCTCTCTCTCTCTCTCTCTCTCTCTACTTGAGCATCCTACCCTGCTTTTTAATATAATAATAATAATAATTACATAATGTATGTTCATGATGATGACAATGTATCATGATGATATAAGATAATGTGTCATGATGATGATAATGATAACGATGATGATGATGATGCTAATGCAATGATGATGATTATTGATAGATAATGAGATGATGAGGAGAATGATGGATGGATGATGGAGTGGATGATGGAGATGGATGGTGGAGATGGATGGATGGAGGGTGGATGGATGGATAGAGGGGGTGGGTGGATGGATGGGGGATGGATGGGTGGATGGAGGGTGGGTGGGTGGAGGAGGGAGGGTCGGATGGTTGAGGTGGTGGTGGATGGATGGATAGTGAGGTGATGGATGGATGGTGATGGATGGATGGTGATGATGATGATATCAATAATAGTAATACTATACTACTAATAATAATAATAATATACACACACGCACGCACACACACACCACACACACCAACCACACCACACACACACCCACACGCCACACCACACGACACACCCACCACCACACACCACACACACACACACAACACACACACACACACACACACACACACACACACACCACACACACACACACACCTTGTTCCTTCTAAAACTAGCACCTCCAACTTCTTGTTTGACTAAATTATTTTTAAAGTGCCCTCCCCTTAAATCTGATCAAGCATGCTTTCTAAAACCAGTACCTTTACTTCTGTTTTCAACTTTTTTTCTAAATCCCCCCCCCCCCTACCTACCCCTGAAACTAATCACAACGTTCCACTGCCTGCCCCTACTTCTATACAATAAAATATGAGTATTAATACTTTTATTGTCTAAAAATAGAAGCGCGCAAACAAGCTAATAGGATTACATTTTTAAATTCAAATTTTAGTAGCTTATTTTATATATGTATTTATTTATTTTCTATTTATTTATTTCATCTTTTATATCGAGGATAATGGAATAAGCACTAATGTTCTTTTTTATATAGTCCCCGTGTGTATACAGTTTTGTAAATATCTGTTCCCACCGGCGCACAATGGCCTACTTTACGAAAAACGGAACAGGATTTATCTTTAAAATATGAACACTTTATTATCTCAAAAAACAGGAGAAATCCATCCCTATCCTCAGTCACTACACCTTTCCCCATCCTTATGATATGTACCAGAACATCTGACACCCCCATCCCCACCATAGCATTCTTTTCACAAAAAAATCTAGTACCCCTTCCCCTACCAACCCTAGCAGTAGTATCTATGATATTTTGTCTTCTATCCCCAAGTCAGTATGTGGCTGCCTTACTGGGCAAAAACGGCTGCGTACGCAAAAAAATCTAACCACTGATGAAAGTTAGAGCTCTAGCGAAGGAACAATTTTTTTAAAGATATTGTATTTATTATTTTAAATGATTTAGTGCCTTTAAAACATTGTTAATCACTACTGTCCGCGTAAGCTTTCATTTTGTGTTCGTTTTGTTTTTGAAAGCACGGTGTAAAGCAGTTCTGTGCTTATCCATTTATTTTCAGTAAATTAATCGATTCAATTCTCTATTCAACCCAAAAGAAAAAAGTGTCTAGCCAGTGTATCAGCATACACCATGTTGTCTACCTGCCTTTTGTGTCCACATGCAGGGCAAGGGTTAAGAGTTGAGGTTAGTGTTAGAGTTAGTTAGTAACAACAGGAAAGGGTTGTCTGTCAGCTGGTCGGTCTGAATGTTAGAACCATGTGGACACAATAGCACATGGACAAATGGCATGTAGCTGTAGACACAATGGTATTTATTTCATGTTTATCATCCTACCGACCTCAGCGGCTATATGTATTTTGCAATGGTATGGGGCTTTAAATCAGAGCCACCTGTTCCATCAAAAAGCTGAGGACATGCATTAGACTTCGGTGTCTACGAAAATTGCAGTTACAGCTATATTTAAAAGAAGTTAATGTCTAAAATACTTTAAACAAATTGCATAAACTTACCAAAAAAAACAACAAAAAAAACCGTGTAGCCTATTCCTCGAAGTCGGAATGCAACTACCTTAATGGTTGGCAAAAACGGTCGTGTATGCACCACTCTTACTATTGGTTAACCTCGGAGCTGTAGCCTATGACTTAAAAAAAAAGAAAAAAATATCTTAGCCAGCCCTATTTTTTCTATCCCCACTACTCTAAATGTGCAGCCACACACCTCCTAAATAACCTTTTCCCCCTCCCGCTCCTTCCAACCTTTCTTCTCCCGACATCTATTCCCTATCCGCTTCCCACCCACCCCACACACCCACACTCCTCGATATAAAAAAAAAATCAAATCAAAGCAACACACACACACACAAACAACCACAAACACCGCCAAAAACAACAACAACAACACACACACACATCAAAACGCAAACACACACCAACACACATCAAAACACAAACACACACACATATGCAACACACACGTGCGCACACACACACGCAACACACAAGCACACACACATGCACACACACACACAAACACAACACACACACAATCACAACAATCTCCCTAAAAAGTTATCTAACACTAATATTTTGTAAAATAAACTCACATATGAAATTTCATAACATCCACATGTTAACGTGAGCTTGATCTTATGCATTAGCATCATGTACATTCGTATGTGTGTCATAGAAAAGCATTTTCATTTTTTTTTATGTCAACGAGTAGAAAAAGCTTTTTTTTTTTTATTTATTATTGATTCAAACAAAGTATATGAATTCTTTTTTTCTATTTTTGATTGAAAAATCATTCCATGAGATACAAAATTTCTCATTTGCTTATAGTATGCATACTCTGTGGATTGAATAAAAACAAACAAAACAAAAAAAATTCGACATCAACCCTGAATTCGGATGGGTCTACCTTAATGGTGGGCAAGAACAATCACAATGCAAAACTCTGTTGGTAAACCTCGGATTTCTAGCTGAGGAAATTAGGGTTGGGGGGGGGGGGGGGGTCTTTTTAACCAATTTCAATAAACACAAAACCAGCAGTAAATAATCACAAAATCAAATCAAATCCAACCTAATCGTGTTTATAGCCCCGCCGACCACATACCAACGGAGCTGTCACCTTGTCAATTTATCTCAAATAAAAAGTGCAGCTCTATACAGATAAAAACTAGGTTTTAAAACCAACTCCACTGATATTCCTTGTTTTCAACGCCCCGGCAAACCGTAAGGGTCAGCCCAGGATAGTCATACAAATCTTGGAGAGGCGCTTGGCGTAACCAGTTGGTGATAGTTTTTGTTGGTTACTGGAAAGTCCTTTTCCTTGACTGTAGTGCTGTCCTTGAGAGAGATGTCTCAAAATGTCATCACATCTGAAAAGAAAAATAAATAATTGTCAGATTTGCTTCGGGGAGAAAAAAGGCAAGAGAATGGACAGGAAGGTGATAAAATTATAAGAAAAAAGGGAGAGTGGATTGTGGTTAAGGGAAAAGATAGAAAAGGAGTGAGAGAAAAGAGAAATTTGATCATTCCGCAAGATAGTGGATACTTTAGACTCTGTGTGTGTGTGTGTGTGTGTGTGTGTGTGTGTGTGTTGTTTTTATTAATTTTTTTCTTTTATATCGAGGATAACCGAATAAGCAATCATGTGCTTTTTATCATCCGGTCCCCGTGTGCATGCAGTTTTGTAAATATCTGTTCCCACCGGCACACAATGGCCTACTCTTACGAAAAGCGAACAGGATTTAACGTGTGCGCAAGATGTTCTGCTGCGAACTGTGTGTGTGTGTGTGTGTGTGGTGTGTGTGTGTGTGTGTGTGTGTGTGTGTGTGTTTCGCACACGTGGCCTCGGTTTAAAGTCTCATCCGAAGGACTTTTGGGGAGAGTGAGTCAGCACTGATGTTAACTCCAGGAGAAAAATTTCTCACGCACACGCTGTGTGTTGTGTGTGTGTGTGTGTGTGGTGTGTGTGTGTGTGTGTGTGTGTGTGTGTGGTGTGTGGTGTGTGTGTGTACATGTTTGAATGACAGTGAGTGAGTGAGAAAGAGGGAGAGAGACAGGGGGAGAGGGAGGGAGGGAGGGAGAGAATGTGGGAAAAGATAGAAAAGGAGAGAGAGAAGAAAATTTATCAGTCCCGCAAGATAGTGGATACTTTAGGTTTTGTGCGTGCGTGCGTGCGTGTGTGTGTGTGGTGTGTGTGGTGTTGTGTTGGTGTGGTGTGTGGTGGTGTGTTTGTCGTGGGTGTGGGTGTGATTTTTTTACATTTGAAGTTATTTTAGAGTATTTAAACAAATTTGAAACTGACTTTTTCATGAGTATAATTCCTATCAGTGTGTGCAATTGTCCTTCATGGAATGATTAAACTATTTTTGACGACAAAATCGAGGCGGAGAAAATTGGAAGACAACAGAGAGTGGACTGGCCTTGAGTGGAATGACATACTGAATGAAAAGCTAAGAACCACAAGGAATGGAGAAGCTGCTGCAATATCTTCAGTGTTGGCCCAACAGTCAACCAGACCATGGATAGGTGAAGGTGAATAGTCACTGTCAAACTTAGGTGATTTTTATTCTCATGGATGAATGTGGAGAATTATTCGGCTATTAATTCTCTCATTTTGCCATGGATGCATTGTCATTCTAGAGCTATGAATAGGGATGTACACTGTTTTTGCTTTGTATGCATTGTAAGAAAAAAGCTGCTGCTGTGCATAATAATCATTGTGATTTAAACTAGGAAAATTTGCATAGATGCTCTTAGATGAACTTTTTGCAGGGGTGTTAAAGAATTAATTAATTGATGTAGCATCTGTGGTTAATGTTTTATATATCCTAGAAACTTATGAACAACATCTTTAAAAAATAGTGTTGGGTGCAGCTGGAATCTTCTATAAGGCTAGAACAATGCAATCACAATACAAGACACACACACACACAAATGCTAAGACAGAGGGAATGGTCACTATGTTTTGTATTTGTAGCTCTATACCACTTTTAAGTCATGGCAGATTTTTCTGCGTGAAATTCGGGCTGCTCTTCCTGGGGACAGCATGTCACCACAAGATCAGCACCACCCATTTTTTCCTGTCTGCATGTGTATTTGTTTCCCTACCAGAGTGGCTTTTTCTACAGAATGTTACCAGGGACAACTCTTGTTGCCATGGGTTCGTTTATGTGTGCTAAATGCGTGCTGCACACATGACCTCTGTTTATCGCCTCTTCCAAAATACTAGCACCCAGATCACAACTCACGGTATAGTGGAGGGAGAGGGGGGAGTTTTGACACAAACCTGTTACCTGATCATGTGCTGGTAACTGACAAGTGGCGCTGGATGGCGTGTCTGTTCTTCGGCACTTGATTCCAGTCCAGTTGTTCCTGTAAGCCCTTTTAGGAAGTCATCAGTGACAGGGAAAATGTTAAATATTAGCTCATGTGCTACGATGATTTTATCCTACCACTTAGGAAGAAAAAAACTAAATCCCATTTTTTTCAAACATCGATTCATTTCATCTTGTGCTTTGTAACCTTTTAATATATTTATTTTATAACTACTTCATTACTTGTGTTAAAGCTTTATCTTCAACCTTTATTTGGACAGATAAGTTTTACTGCTGACAGTCTGCAAAAATTAATGTACACGATCTATCTATCTATCTATCTATCTATCTATCTATCTATACTATCTATCTATCTATCTATCTATCTATCTATCTATCTATCTATCTATCTATCTATCCCTTAGTCTGACACTAAGACTATACAAAACACCGAAAAATTATGTTTTCTAATCAAAACATTTACAGATAATTTCCGTCAGCAAATAGGGACACTATTTATTTAAAGGGGAAAAAAACGCTTTGGTTACACAAAATGATAGCAGCAATTTTCTAATCTGATTTTGCCGAAGTGTAAAGTACCTTGACTCCATTTGACGCAAGTACATACACGGATGTTTGCAGTATAGAAGCCTTGGTGCAGTTGTAGCAGACAACATTGGATGGCGAGTTGATGGCCTGGTTTAGCAGTCCCATCTACTTTGGATTTTACTGAAGTGTTGTGGCTCATTTGGTACCTGGTTGAAGAGAAATTAAAAAGAAAATGAGGTAAGAGAAAAAGTCTAACGTTGGCAGAACATTATTTGTCTATTAATAAAGAAAAAAAGTTGACCAGCTGCAATGGTGCAGTGGCTAACACACTGAACTTGGCAGTTTACGAGTTCAAATCTCATGAAAAGCATGTTGTTGTTTTTAAAATCGCTATGTTTTTAAAACGTCATCCCACTCCTACCTAAAGAAAAACCTACAGGCTTAATAGCAAGACTGGGACCGCAAACTAGAGCATGAACCTCTTTACAGATGCAACACAGAAATGTTTAAACTACACCAACACTGCACCAACACCTAAATGATGGCCGAAAATTTGTCGAATACACAAAACTTTCACCATTGAAGAACTTCAGAGGTCTAACTGAGGAATGGCAAAAACAGAGGCAGGAACAACAGAAAATAGCAACACAACACAACAACAAAATTGACAGACAAAAAGTATCAGATCAGAAAGTTCAGAAGTAAAATATAAATACCGTCTCTAGTTTTCAGGAAAGACAGTTCATGATGGCTGCCCTCACACACCTCAGGTCACTGGCACTTGCTTCCAGACCCAGAGCCCCTGAAAGCAGTATGTCATTATCAGTAGACTGAAAAATTCTACATTCATTGGCTTGATATCAAAGAGTTAATTTCATCCGACAGATTTCACCATGCTTCTTCAATTAATAGTCGAATTCGAGTCCAGCTAGTTTATGGAGCTAAATAAAATAAAAAAACAACAACACCCAAAACTATTACAATAGAACAAGTTATTTCAATCAAGTACACTATATCAATAGTTATTCTTTTCAACTTATTTTCAAACAAGGAGTCCTTACTGTCCACACAATCATGATACTCTCCGTTCCAGAGTTAGAAGTTTAGAAGTTGCCATGTCTACAGCAACCAAACACCACAAGATCTTTATAACCAAAAATCTGAATAACTCGTTTTCAAAAGAATGAGAATTTGATTTTCATAAGCTTAAGAGTCTGATCAAAAAGAAAATATTACGTGTAAAAATATACAGAAAACAAAATCAGAAAGAACAAAATCAGAGCTAAATTTCCAAATCAAAAAAAGATTATATCTAAACATGTAGGATATTAGCCGCCACTGTAGTCTAGGTTAGGCGTTGGACTCGTAATCTAAAGGTTGTGGTTCGATCCCAGCTTCGCTTGGCTTGTGCCCTTGGAAAAGGCACTTTACGGCTATTTTCTCACCACACCCAGGTGTAAAAGGGGTACCCAACCTTGTGTTGGGGGTAACCTGCGATAGACTGGCGTCCTATCCAGGGGGGAGTCTATGACTCTCAGCGCTTAACGCCACAGAAACCGGGATAAGCACCGGCCTGATGACCTCTATAGGCTCGGGACAGACTAACTTTAACTTTTATGTAGGATATTAAGAAAATGTCAACTCTAGCTGCACAGTACTTACAGATAGATCAAGGATTTCATGCAGCAGATACTCCAAGGTGATGACCCCAGAACCAGGCCCCACGTTTGAAGAGTTTTCAGGATGATTCACGTACTGACCGCCAGGTTAGGACCCACGTTTGATAAAAGAGGGAAGGACAAGGAAACGCCTTAGGAATGGAAAAGCTATGACCAGCTCACAATACCTCATGAAATCCGTCTGAAAACCGCTGTTATTTTCAGACATAAGGAAACCGATCAGAAACAAGGAAATAACCAAGTCACAATACCTCATTGAAACCCTCTCAAAGTCACTGTAGGCTATTTCAGATAAAAACAAAAACACCAAAACTTTCAGAACTGGAAGGGAATGACCAAGTCACAATACCTCATGAAAGCTGTTTCAAAACTGTTATAGGGGGTAACATTTTCAGACCTAATGAAACCTATCAGTAATGTTAGGAAATAACCAGTCACAATACCTCATTACCCTAATCTTCAAGCCATTGTAGAGATGTGGTGTTTTCGGATGAGAAGATAGATCACTGTCACCTGGATTGCCCTCAGATTTCTTGCACACTTTTTTGGCACTATTTTATATCAACTTATTTTTAGTTTTTATTTTATATTATTTTATTGATTTTACTTTATTTTATTTTGATTTGTTTTATCTTTATTTTAGATTATGCCTTACGTTTAATTCATTTTATTTTGATTTATTGCATTTTATTTCAAGTTTAGACTAAACCCTACTTTTCGTTTTTTTCTCTGAATGTTTATTTCATTTTATTTTTGTTGGATTTTATTTTAGGTTTATGATTTTATTTTATCTCATTTTATTTTACTGAAACTAATTTTAGTTGATACAATTTTTATTTGAGCAAGACATACTGATTGCAATTGGAAGGCGCCCAGTGATCATTTGATGACAGCGGACAGGTAAAAAAAGGTAAGTGTCCCATAACCTAGGCGGTCGTAGGGGAGCGAGGCATCAGAGACCTCAGCTTCTCTAGGGGCCAGCATATTGAGGGCGGTGCCCACCTCCTCTCCCTCGCTGCTTTACCTTCTGACCCTAAAGAGGGCAGGTACCCATTTACAGCTGACAGGGAAGCTCTAATAAAGACAAACTAAGCAGGACACAAAACAAACCACAGCTGGACACAGACTGGAAGCTGGACACAAAGACATCCATAGCTGGACACAAAGACAATCCATAGCTGGACACAAAGACAATCCATAGCTGGACACAAAGACTAGGAGCCGGACACAAAGACTGGACGCTGGACACGACGACTAGACGCTGGAGACAAAAACAAACTACACATAGACACAAAGACAAACTATACATAAACACAAAGACAAACCACAGCAAGACACAAAGAAATCAAAACCAGACACAAAGAGTAGAAGTCGGACACAAAGACTGAAGCCTGGACACTAAGACGAACCAAAGCTAGACTCAAAAGACAAACCAAAGCCAGACTGAACTTTAAAGGGGAAAAAATCCGACCAGAGCAGAGGGAAAATGATACACAAGTAAAACATGCAAAACAGCTGAGCAAAAAAGCAGCTGACAACTGGCAAGCTTTGCATTCATGATAACCTCAATGATGAACGCCTAGCTAAACTGTTGCAAATTTGAATCCACAAAGAAAAACCAAAGGATTGGGGAAAAACACATATTCCTTATTCTGAAGTTGAAGGATTGGCCCCAAGAAAGCAAAACTGATGACAGGTTTTGTTGAAATTTTCTTTGTAATACTTTCCCAACCCTCTACTACCAAGCATGTGCCTAACAAGGCAAAACCATTGTGAATCATACAAAGTCTAGCATCCAGGTGTTTGCAGGTGGAAGATTGCAGCAAAGTCTCTGAAAATACAGACAAAAACGTGTGTGATGTCTAATTGAAGGAGAGAGAGAGACAGAGAGAGGGTGCAATTTTGTTGAGTGCAAGATGCAATTTTGTTGAAAGAGAGACAGACAGACAGAGACAGACAGAGAGAGAGACAGACAGACAGAGAGAGCATGACAGAGAGAGACAGACAGAAGAGACAGAGACAGATAGACAGAAAGAGAGGGAGAGAGAAGCAATTTTGTTGACAGACAGACAGACAGAGACAGAGAGAAGATATTCTTTTATATCGAGGATAATGGAATAAGCACTCGTGCTTATTTTCATCCAGTCCCCGTGTGTATGCAGTTTTTGTAAATGTCATCTGTTCCCACGGCACAAGATGGCCTACTCTTACAAAAAGCGGAACAGGATTTTAACGTGTGCACAAGGTGTTCTGCGTGCGTTTGCACACGGGCCTCGGTTTAAAGTCTCATCCAAAGGACTTTTGGGGAGATTGGAGTCATCACTGATGTTAACTCCAGGAGAAAAATCTCCTCGAGGGGACTGGAGAGAGAGAGAGAGAGAGAGAGAGAGAGAGAGAGAGAGAGAGAGAGAGAGAGAGAGAGAGAGAGAGAGAGAGAGAGAGAGAGAAAGAGAGAGAGAATTAGAAGAAAAGAGATAGGGGACAAAGAAGAGAAAGAAAAAAGGAAAACACACAAAGATAGATAAGTAAACGTAAAAAGAAAACAAGGAAAAAGGGCAGAATGAAAAATTAAAAGCAGGAAAATGGAAA
The DNA here is from genome assembly GCA_030674155.1 of Stramonita haemastoma. Lineage (NCBI taxonomy): Eukaryota > Metazoa > Mollusca > Gastropoda > Neogastropoda > Muricidae > Stramonita > Stramonita haemastoma. The sequence continues at coordinate 299,215 of CM060336.1, forward strand.
AGAATAAAGATAAAAGGGAGACTGAAAAATAACAAAAAGCAAGAAATAAAATCTGGAGAAAAGACCAAAACAGCACAAAGACTAAAACACAAAGCAGACAAATGCAGACTGGTGAGATTGAACATCCTGAAAGTCGGAATGCCGCTACCTTCATGATGGGCAAAAGAGGTCACATACAAAAATCTCACCCTTCCTAAACTTTTCAAAAATTAAAAAAAAAATTTTTTAATCTTTTATTCAAGGAAAATGGAATAAGCACTCGTGTGCTTTTCTCCATCCAGTCCCCGTGTGTATGCAGTTTTGTATATCTCATCTGTTCCCACCGGCACACGATGGCCTACTCTTACAAAAAGCTGAACAGGATTTAAGGAGCACTAGCGGACAAACCAACAACAAAACAAAGTGGTCATGTACTTCCCATCCTGTATAAACTAACAATCACTGGAGAGGGAACAAACAGAAACACTTCCCCCATGGGGATATGGAGGGGGCCTGTCAGTATAAACAGCATCACAACCTTCTGGAAATTCTGTGTTCAGGATTTCCTTTTCTATTCATCTCTATGTCTATGCCTTCTTCCTTTTCTTCCCGTTTCTTCTTGATTGTTTTCTGCCTTCTCGTCCATTCTTCTGACATTTTATCCTGAAAGACTTAACATATAACAACCCTCTCCCACACTGAAGTTAAATGTGCTGGGCCCGACTTGACAGGTGCTTAAGGGCATGTAAGCATTTTCGCTCATAACAGACAAACTACTTGCTGTCTGAGGGTTGGATGAAGAACCAGAAAATAACTGCCCCACATGACCATTATCTGTGCCACTTTACAGCTGGTACTCACAACACAATATTTTGCTATTCTACCTGTGCCTCAATATTTTTCTCATGCTTTACTTGAAATAATAGCCTTGAAAAATAAACCAGCACAATAAACAGTTAAAAACAACAACAAAACAAGCAGACTGACCTGTAAGCTCTGATCAAAATGACGGAGCAGCCACAATGCACACACACATTCTTGTGCATTGGTGGCCTTCAGTTTGTCAAATGGTCAGGAAAGTGAGAGGGCTTATTAGGCTACAGGGCAACTCAGTTCCCAGCATTCTCCTCTAGGGGTGAACACTGTCATTTAGCACGTGCTTCACGGATCAGCAACAGCATTGACAGGGATATAATGATTTATCATACAAGCCTTCAACTCTCTCTCTCTCTCTCTCCTCTCTCTCTCTCCTCTCTCTCTCTCTTTCTTCACAATACTTCTTTCAATTCTTCTCAATTTCTTTCTTGCTTTTGTTGTTGTTGTTGCTTGCTTGTTTTTTGCTTCTTGTTGTTTGTTTTGTCTTTCTTCTTTTCTTCAAATACTTCAAATTCTTTTTCAATTTGTTCTTCTTTAGAACTCTTCTTGGAATTCTTCTTCGAATTCTTTTTGCATTTTTTTCTTATTCTTTGCATTTGTTGGTCTTCTTCTTCTTCTGCAAATTTTTCATCAAATTGTTGTTGTTGTTTGTTTCTTCTCTTTCCTTTTTTCTTTCTTCTATTCTTCAATTCTTCAAATTCTCAATTCTTCTTCTCCTCCTCCTTCGTCTTCTTCCTCTCTCCCTCTATTCTTTATCCTTTTCCTTTTTCTACTTTTCCTTCTTATCTTCTTCTGTGTTCCTTGGCCATATTAGGTAGAATGTGCAGTGTCATGTCTTCTCCTGTGCTTAATCCTGGGCACAGTTAAATCCTGTTCCGCTTCTCGTAAGAGTAGGACTTTGTGGGCCGGTGGGAACAGATGACATTTACAAAACTCATACACACGGGGACTGATGTAAATAAGCACATATTGTTGCTTATTCCATTATCCTCGATATAACAGAATAAATAAATAAATCAATAAATACAATAAATTGTGACTCTGCTGGAGGGCTGCTCACTGGTTTCAGCCCACACATTCGACTATTACAGATTGTTTAACAAATATGAAATGTAGCTTCTTGTGTCTTTTGATTAGGATTCGTATCAATATGCCTGTCAGTATTGTAATTGCCCTTTAGGGGGTGATTTAAGTGTTTTTGACTTGACTTCACTTTAGGGTAGCTCATCAGAAACGTTTATAGAAAAATAGATTTTCAGATTTGCATGAAAACAGGCAGGGGAATGGGAAAGGTAGGCAGAAAGTAGGCATGAGATGAAGAAGATAAAGTGGTGAAGAGAAAGACAGAAACAAAGGAGTAATAAAAATTGAAACAAACGGAGTGATAGAAAAGGAGAAAAGGATTTCTAGCAAAGAGTTCGCAAAAGGTTGGGATGCTATTTAGACTAAAAAGCCCCAGGCATTCCGTACAGGAAGGGGATATTTGTTTAGAACTGAATGGATTGCAATGAAACAGACCCATTAATTTTGTTGTGACAGGCTACATTTCCTTATTTAAAAATCCAATAAATCTACTCAAAATGATAAAACCATGCAGATTAGATTATTGAAAAAACCTAATATGTCTACTTTATAAAAAAACAACAACTTTTTTATGCATACTTTTTTAAATAAGAACTCCTCTTTTGCCGTTGGTTCTTTTACTGCACTAATTGTGTTTATTGTCTCATCCGAAAGACTAGCACCCAAACCACACTTACGTCTAGTGGATGGAGGAAAAAGTGTTCCGGTACCAAACTGGGATCAAACTAACTGCTACATCTTTTCGCCTTATCCAGCTCTTCTAGGCCGGGCGTTCTCCTTACCTCTAGACCACCATCCACGGAAGCAATTTGAGGCCAAATGTTTGTCTACACATCAAGTAAAGTATTAAATAAATCCTGTCACAGCACAGATTGCTTTACCATAGGGTAGGTCACAACACATAACACACAAAACAGCCTAAAAGAAACACATTCAAGAGGACTTTCAGTTAATAGGAGGTAACCACTTGTACAGAAATTCTACATCTAACTTTCCGAGTAGTTTCCCCTGGAATCAACGCCGCAAATTCGAAGTTGCCTTGGGTCCATGAAGTCGTGGGTTTGAATCTCGTCAGCGTCTCGCCAATTAAGGGTGGGAACTTTTTACCATCTCGCAGGTCAACTTCAAGTCCAGACCTGCCAGTGCCTTAATTCAATTCGTGTATACAGAAATGCAGAACATCACAATTATGCACACTAAAGATAAGGGAATTCATGTCAGGGCTCGGTGGGTTACGGAAACATGAGCATACCCAGCATGCATCCGAAGTCAGAATGCAGCTACTTTCAAAGTGGGCAAAAACGGTCACATCCAAAAAATCTCATCGTTGGTGAATCTAGCTGAGGACCCTCCCCCCCCCCCCCCCCCCCCCTAAAAAAAAGACAGCTATAGTATTGGTTAAGTAGTTCCAGCAACACGCTTTAAAATGGAATCCATAAAAGAATGAAGCTTGGCTATATGATCTCAGTCTTCCCTTTGAGCCCATAGCAAACTCATTCTGGGTAGGAGACATATGCATTAAATAAAATAAATCTTAGCATGGTGTCAGTATTAATTAGCTAATTCACAAGAAAAACATACATTTATTTCGCACACAGTAATGTTCCTCTGATGACAAATAGTGCTAATGGCATCAGCAATGACGTAATTATAGATGGTAAGAAAATCGGGACTGTCCATAGCTTCAAATATCTGGGAGCTGTGTATCAGATGAAGGATCAAAACCTGAGATTCTCTCCAGGATAGCCCAGACCACAGCTGCAATGACCAAACTTAAAAGTCCTTTGGAATGACAAGAACATCGCCATCAGCTTCAAGATTAGACTGATGCGTTCCCTAATCATGTCCATATTTTTGTACGCATGTGAAACATGGATCATAACAGCAGACATTGAAAGAAAGATACAGGCAATGGAGATAAGATGCTTCAACAAACTTCTTGCCATTTCATACAGAGATCACATCACTAATGAAGTGAAAACTAGAATAAAGAATGCCATCCTCCATATGAAGAGCCCCTAAATTAATTGAATTAAAGAAAGCTAAAGTGGTACACACGTCACACGATCATCTGGAGTGGCCAAGACAGTCTTACAGGGAACAGTGAGGGGAGGGAGACGAAGAGGCAGACAGAGAAAAGGATGGGAAGACAACAGAGTGGACTGGCCTTGGGTGGAGCGATCTGTTACGGAGGGTGGAGGACCGTGGGTAGTGGAAGAAGCTGGTTGCAAAATCTTCAGTTGTGCCCCCATGGGGTCGGACTGTGGGACAGCTGAAGCTGAAGCTGAATGTTCCTCAGGCTCAGGAATCCCTTCGAAGTAAAATTTACTAATACTGCCTCTTTCAGTGTACCTCTTCTTTGTGGCCATTTCCATCAGAAAAAAATGTGGACTCAAAGTGATGTAAAAAAAAAAAAAAAAAAAAAAAAAAGAAGTACAAACCCAGACATGCTAAAAGCAATTGACAGTTAAAGGGAAGGAACTGGTTTGATAGGAAACTGATTTGGCACTGTAGTTTCCCTTAGATTGAACGCAATTTAGAGTTTAAAGAAAAATCATGTTGTACAGAGCGTTTTCGACGCGTAAAATAATTGATGTAGTGTGACATGCCATACCACACCATATTGTTTACAGCCCCACCAACCACGAAAGCCATATCAGGGCTGTCACCTCATTCAGTTTCAGTGGCTCCAGTAATTTTCATCTTCAAGTTTAAAACCAACACCTAGTACTTTCAAATATCTAACAGCAGTCCATCTGAAAAAGAAAACAACATTCAATGACACATTACCTAAGTCATCTAATTCCTTAAGGCTAATAAACAAGGCTATGCTGAGGATGCCAGCCATTCCGCTTACTTTACCATCCCTAGATTACAAATAATTGTAAAAAAAAAAAAAGGATAACAAACATGTTACAGTACAAAAATATACATAAGAAGTGCCACATGAGCAAATACAACTTCCGAATGGACATCCTGTGCCCATCCTAATCTCTACGTTTCACTACCTGGTCGCCAGAATGAAAAAGAAAAACACAGGAAATGCCATATAATGAAAACAGAATATTGTTTGAAAGATTTCTTTGAAAAAAAGACAGGATTGTGGACTGGGAAGGCAGAAAATAAGCAAGAGAGTAGGAGCAGATGAAAAGATTTACAAAACTGCATACATACGGGGACTGGATGTAAAAAAGCACACGAGTGTAATTCCATCATCATCGGTATAAAAGAATAAAATAAATAAATAAATAATAAAATAGAAAAGTAAGGAGAGAGACAGAAACAAGGAGAGAGATAGAAAGGTGGAAATTTCTTGCATAGAGTTTCCAGAAGGTGAGGATACTATTAAAATTTTATACTGAAAGAGCCCCCTCCCCCCCATCCCACCATTCACACAGGGAATTGTAGGGTAAGCTGTCACACAGTGTCAATGAGTTTTGATAATGATGGACAAACATGAACAGGGAGTTGGACTCTTCATCCACAAAACACTGCATATACCATCAAGGGTTGTGGACAAGTCTCTAGTTGACTCATTACCATCACTGTGAGGGCTGCACCTTTTAACATCATCATCATACAAGCTTATGCTCCAACAACAGACTATGATGACAAGGACCTTGAAGACTTCTATGATCAACTGCAAGAGGTCATAGACCAGACGTCAAAGAAAGACATCATTGTATTTCAGGGTGACTGGAATGCACAATAGAAGTAGAGGTGAGCAAGAATTGAAGGGGGATAATTATGTGGAAAACATTGCAACCCTGAGACCAGTGAATGAGGAGTGAGGCTCTTAGAATTTGCCAGTCTTAACAACCTGAAGGTGGCGAATTTTTAGTTAGTGGCATGTTATTAATTTGCAATAAAAGTGTTATACAATAC
>CM060336.1:307537-330037 GCA_030674155.1 Stramonita haemastoma
GAAATATCAACCCATGGCAGAACCCTTTTGAACTCCTGTAGAACTGCTGCTGATTATATATAGATGTTCCTGTTTTCCAGTCAAGCCTTCAATAGTTTAATAATATTTAGAGTATTCAACAGTGCCAGTTGTTCAGTAATGAAGCGTCATGTTTGTGTTTATATAAATTGCATACACTCTGTTTTTCAGTATATCAGCTTAAGCTGGTAAGTGTACGCCACCAAACTCCTGCGGTGCGCGAAAGAATAATGACAATATACAGCAATATGATGAACAACAGCAATCTGCAGGGTCCCCGCCACATGCGCGCACACAAACCAACACACTGACAAACACCAGCGCGCGCGCGCGCGGGCGAGCATGCATACCCACCCCCTTGCAGAAAAAGGTGGCCGTTTTACGCCAAGATGGCACCCAAAGAGCCGTTTTCGGCACCGTCCAACCCCCACTTTTGCACGGTAAAAGATCCTACGGCACAAAGAAAATATGGCACTGTATGCATACACTCTCTCCGACCATCTTCGATATGCGTGGCGCCCGATTTGTGGCGACATCACAGCCGCCAAGACCCAAATAAGCGTGTTAGTCGGAAGGAAAGCTGGTAAGTGTACGCCACCAAAATCCTGCGGTGCACGCCAGAATAATGACAATATAGAGCAACATGATGCACCACAGCAATCTGCAGGGTCACCGCCACATGCACGCACACAAACGACCACACTGACAAACACCAGCGCCCGCGCGTGCGAGCATGCATACCCACCCCCCTGCAGAAAAAGGTGCCGTTTTACGCAAAGATGGCACCCAAAGAGCCGTTTTCGGCCCCGTCCGATCCCCACTTTTGCACGATAAAAGATCCCACGGCACCAAGACAATATGGCACCGTATGCATACACTCTCTCGGACCATCTTCGATATAATGGTTTAGAATAATTAATTTAGTTACCAAAGCTAACACTAAACAGCAAAGTTTATTATCTATCAATACAATTTGATACCGCATCTACCGGTTAATATTAGTCAGCAAAAGAATGCTGCACTTGAGACGAAATATCCCTGTGTAGAAGCGAAAATACAATGTTCACTTGTCGTCATCACGTTGTTTTTCCAAATCAGCACTAAGCCTAGATTTCATGTAGGCCCCAGCATGAGGCACATCGGGCATTGTCTTTGTAATCTTGTATCTGTTTCCTAGCACCCGGAGTCCAAACAAAACGTCACCTCTGCCCTCGGAAGTTTGCTTCAGCTTCAAACTCTTGCTCCAAATGAATATTTACCTCCCTGGAAAACATTGTTGTCCGCTAGTCCTTGTTCATAATACCCACGCACTCAGACATATTCAAACCTTTCTTTATCTTTCAGAACAAAAATGTATCTTTAGTTTATCATCCTTCTTAATGAGAATACTTTAGATAAACAAACTTTCACTTTCAAGGATTTTCAAGGAGAAATTCATCACAGGTTGTCTCCTTGATCATTTCAAACAGGACTCAAGGTCTTGGATCTAATATTCTTTTTTTAAAATCCAAAATCGCAAAAACGGAATTCCGCGAAAACGAAAGAAGTGGATGTGTGGTGTAGATGGTAACGCGCCTGGCCTAGAAAGCAAAAAGTCCGGGTCGGAGTATGTGGTGGTTCGTACCCCGTTTGGACCCAAATTTCCCCCCCCCCTTCATTAGACCCTGAGTGGTGGTCTGGGCGCTAGTCTTTCGGATGAGACGATAAACCGAGGTCCCGTGTGTTACACATCACTATTTAACGCACGTAAAAGAACCCACGGCAACAAGGGGGCTGACCCTGGCAAAATTCTGTAGAAAAAAAGCCACTCTGATAGGGAATCAAATACAGTTGCATGCAGGAAAAAGAACAAAAAAGGTAGGCGCTGCACATGTGGCGACGCGCTGTCCCTGGGGAGAGCAGCCCGAATTTCACGCAGAAAAATCTGCTGTGACATAAAGTTGTACAATTCTTAAAAAAAAAAAAAAATCACCCATGATGTAAACACACACACACACACACACACACACACACACACACACACACACACACACACACACACACACACACACACACACACACACACACACACACACACACACACACACAAATACACACATACACACACATACACAAAGCTGTCAGGATCTAATATCAGATCACCACATCAGCAGATGGGTACTCCTAGATAAGATATATTAATACATATTTATGACTGTATAAACTTGGGTCATACCTCATTTATAATAACAATAACATCAGTGACACCGCCATCTCCCCACCTCATGCAAACATTATACTGATTTCAGATGCAACTGAAAAAAAGAAAAAGCCTACTAGCTTTCCTTTCATTCGTTGAATGAATGTCGGTCTAGAGGTAAACGGGCCTGCCAAAGAATGTGAAAAGTCCGGGTCGGAAGTGTGCGGTGGTTTGACCCCGTTTAGGCCCTAAACTTTCCCCCCATCCATTAGACCATGAATGGTGGTCTGGGTGCTAGTCTTTCAGATGAGTCGATGAACCAAGGTCCTATGTCTTAAAAAAAATATTTAGCTCACGTAAAAGAATCCACGGCAACAAAGAGTTGTCCCTGGCAAAATTTAATAGAAAACAGCCACTCTGGTCGGGAAGCCAATACTGCTGCAGACGGGAAAGAAAAAAATGGGTGGCACTGCTCTCGTGGTGACGCGATCTCCCCAGGGAGAGCAGCCCGAGCTTCACACAGAGAAATGTGCCGTGACTTAAAGTGGTGTGAAAGTGTAAAAAGGATAACAATAAAGCCCAAATTTAAACACGTTCAAGTGAAACAGAAAAGGATGAGGCGTAAAGGAAAGATCACTATACAAGTTTGTCAATCGTCTTCTAAACCATTTTATGTCATAGCAGATTTCTTTGCATGAAAATCGGGCTGCTCTCCCCGGAAGAGCGCGTCGCCCCAAGTACAGTGCCTACCCATTATTTATTTTCTTTTTCTTGTCTGCAGGTGTATTTGTTTACCCTATCAGAGTGGCTTTTTTTGCCAGGGACAAGCCTCTTGTTGCCGTGGGTTCTTTCAGGTGCGCTAAATAATGATGTGTAACACACGGGACCTCGGTTTATTGTCTCATCCGAAAGACCACCACTCATGATCTAATGGATAGAGGAAAGGTTTTGGGTCCAAACGGGATTCGAAGCCACCGCACATTTCACCCGGACTTTTCGCTTTCTAGGCCAGGCACACTACATCTAGACAACCGAAACACTTAAGAATTTATGAAATAATTATACTTTGAGATGCATTTAAACTGATCATTGTTTTTGGTAAGTTTCAAAGTTTTGGAAGCCTATCCTGAATACAAGAAGCTCGATTTGTATAGTTTGTTTCTGGGTCCTGTAAATATTAGCAAGTGGTTGTGTCTATTCTTGTTATTTTGTTTAAACATTTGATTATCTAGGGATGTGCAATAACTAGGCTTTGATCTGCATTAAAGAGAATTAGCTTCTCCTTTTCTATCCTAAATTGTTCATTGGCACTATGGGTTAAGATAGTTTTTGAAGTGTATCTCTGATTTAGTATCTTATTTTACCTAAGGAAGTTTATTTCTTTCTTAAATAGGGAACATATCTGTCCTACAATTAAAGAGAATGTATGAACCCAATGTACTGTGTGTGTGTGTCAGGTGCGTGGCGTGCATGTGGGTGGGTGACCTCCTTTTAGATCTACCAGCGTGGCCGATAAAGCAGCACGGGTTTGTTCTGAAATTCAAATTGTGGGGGGGGGGGGGGGGGGGGGGGGGGGGGGGGGGGGGGGGGCAGCCCAGGCTTATTTTCAAACAAGGAGCCTTGCTGTGTTGGTGGCTGAATTTAGGACACTGACGACAGGAGTTGGGAATGTGACCAATTCTGTGAAAGAGAAGTTGGCAGCAGTTTGCTTAAGTGTCTGCTAAAGTCTCTTTACCAACTCGGATATCAAATAGATCTCCCAGTGGGCATAAAGGTGGGGGGGAGGGGGGGGGGGGGCAATATAGATAGCATCACTACTTTATGGAAATTTCTGCTAATTCTCTTTTCAAATTATCATTTCTATCTCATTGGTTCTGCCTTGGTCCATTCGACAAAAGTCTATTGTCTGCCTTCTTGGTCCATTTGCCTGCGTTTTTTGCAGAAAGACTTTAAAGATTACAGTTCTCTCCTACACTGAAGAGAAATGCACTGGGCCTGACTTGTGAGGTGCTTCACAGCACATAGACATGTTTTGCTATTATGACAAACTTTGTTGCTACTGTGTGACCATCAAAAGAACAAAACTGGGGGGGGGGGGGGGAGGGGGAGTGGTAAAAATGGGTATAAGTTTGTAGCAGTTTGTGTCTGCCATTCTGTGCATGCATGTCGTCTATCTGCATGAATGAATGTTCGTATGCATAAAGCTTGCATGTATGAATAAGTTGGGTGTGTTTGCATGAATGTCTCCCTACATGCCAGAGTGTGCCTGGTGTGCCTGCGGTGTGTATGTGTATATGTGTTTGAAAGGCAACCCTGGACAGTACAAAAAATACAAACAAACATACATACATCAAAAACTACTGTCTGATGAACTACAAAATGTTTAGATTAAATAAATACCCAACCAGCATCTCTTACCTTTACTACAGGTGTGTCACAAACTGTTCAATTTCTAGGCGCCCCTGGGTGCAGGTGCTTGTTAGGGTGGAGGATGGAGGTGGAGACCTATCCTGCTACTGCTGTTGATACTAGCAAGGTAAACCTGCAGAGGAAACAGATATGGAAAGAAAAAAAGGGGGGGGGATGTCGATTTGGCGCGCTTTTAGATAGTTTATATGCTCAGAGGAAAACACGAAAAAGCTTTTATAAGCAGCAGCAGTTGTATGTTGATCAATGGGTCTTTCTGATTGGTTGTTATTTTAGTACAACTGCCACGTTTATTTCGGGTGCATTACACTTTGAAAAAATCCCACGAAGCCTAAAACTAAACCTGAAAATCCCCTCTCTCTCTCTCTCTCTCTCTCTCTCTCTCTCTCCTCTCCTCTCTCTCTCTCTCTCCTCTCTCTCCTCTCTCTCTCTCTCTCTCTCGCTGGCTCACACACTCGCTCGCCTCTATCAACAAGAGAGCCCCGAAGAGCTAAGAAAGGTAGTTTGTGCTGAAGGAAAGCTGGTAAGTGTACGCGACAAAAAAAAGCCACTGCGCAGAGAAATAATGACAATATACAGCAATATATGCACCAGGACAAACTGGAGGGTCGCCGCCACATGCGCGCACACAAACAAACGCACTGATAAAAACCAGCGCGCGCGCGCGTGCGCGCACGCATACCCACCCCCGGCCCGAAAAAGGTGCCGTTTTCAGCACAGATGGCAGCTAAAGAGCCGTTTTCAGCCCGTCCGACCCCGACTTTTGCATGGTAAAAGACCCCACGGCACCAAGACAGTATCGTACTGTATGCATACACTCTCGCCCACCATCTTGGATAGGTGTGGCGTCGGGTTTGTGGCGACAGAAGAGCCCCGAAGAGCTAAGAAAGGTAGTTTGTCGTGAAGGAAAGGTGGTAAGTGTACGCGACAAAAAAAAGCCCTGCGCAGAGAAATAATGACAGTATACAGCAATATATGCACCAGGACAAACTGGAGGGTCGCCGCCACATGCGCGCACACAAACAAAGCACTGATAAAAACCAGCGCGCCGCGCGTGCGCGCACGCATACCCACCCCCGGCCCGAAAAAGGTGCCGTTTTCAGCACAGATGGCAGCCAAAGAGCCGTTTTCAGCCCGTCCAACCCCGACTTTTGCATGGTAAAAGACCCCACGGCACCAAGACAGTTCGTACTGTATGCATACACTCTCGCCCACCATCTTGGATAGGTGTGGCGTCGGGTTTGTGGCGACAGGAAGAGCCCCGAAGAGCTAAGAAAGGTAGTTTGTCTGAAGGAAAGTGGTAAGTGTACGCGACAAAAAAAAGCACTGCGCAGAGAAATAATGACAGTATACAGCAATATGATGCACCAGGACAAACTGGAGGGTCGCCGCCACATGCGCGCACACAAACAAACGCACTGATAAAAACCAGCGCGCACGCGCGTGCGCGCACGCATACCCACCCCGGCCCGAAAAAGGTGCCGTTTTCAGCACAGATGGCAGCTAAAGAGCCGTTTTCAGCCCCGTCCAACCCCGACTTTTGCATGGTAAAAGACCCCACGGCACCAAGACAGTGTCGTACTGTATGCATACACTCTCGCCCACCATCTTGGATAGGTGTGGCGTTGGGTTTGTGGCGACAGGAGAGCCCCGAAGAGCTAAGAAAGGTAGTTTGTCTGAAGGAAAGCTGGTAAGTGTACGCGACAAAAAACAAGCACTGCGCAGAGAAATAATGACAGTATACAGCAATATGATGCACCAGGACAAACTGGAGGGTCGCCGCCACATGCGCGCACACAAACAAACGCACTGATAAAAACCAGCGCGCACGCGCGTGCGCGCACGCATACCCACCCCGGCCCGAAAAGGTGCCGTTTTCAGCACAGATGGCAGTAAAGAGCGTTTCAGCCCGTCCAACCCGACTTTTGCATGGTAAAGACCCCACGGCACCAAGACAGTGTCGTACTGTATGAACACTCTCGCCACCTCTTGGTAGGTGTGGCGTGGTTTGTGCGACAGGAGAGCCGAAGAGCTAAGAAGGTAGTTGTCTGAAGAAAGCTGGTAAGTGTACGCGACAAAAAACAAGCACTGCGCAGAGAAATAATGACAGTATACAGCATATGATGCACCAGACAAACGGGGGTCGCCGCCACATGCGGCACACAACAAACGCACTGATAAAAACCAGCCGCACGCGCGTGCGCGCACGCATACCACCCCGGCCCGAAAAAAGATGGCAGCTAAAGAGCCTTTCAGCCGTCCAACCGACTTTTGCATGGTAAAAGACCACGCACAAGACAGTGTGCATCAACACTCTCGCCCACCATCTGGATAGGTGTGGCGTCGGGTTTGTGGCGACAGGAGAGCCCGAAGAGCTAAGAAAGGTAGTTTGTCTGAAGAAAGCTGGTAAGTGTACGCACAAAAAACAGCACTGCCAGAGAAATATGACAGTATACAGCAATATGATGCACCAGGACAAACTGACCACGGCGCGGCGACGCGTCCCACCCCGGCCCGAAAAGGTGCCGTTTTCAGCACAGATGGCAGCTAAAGAGCCGTTTTCCCCGTCCAACCCCGACTTTTGCATGTAAAAGACCCAGGCACCAAACATGTCGTACTGTATGCATACACTCTCGCCCACCATCTTGGATAGGTGTGGCGTGGGTTTGTGGCGACAGGAGAGCCGAAGAGCTAAGAAAGGTAGTTTGTCTGAAGGAAAGCTGGTAAGTGTACGCGACAAAAACAAGCACTGGCAGAGAATAATGACAGTATAAGCAATATGATGCACCAGGACAACTGGGGTCGCCGCCACATGCGCGCCACACAAACGCCGATAAAAACCAGGCGCACGCGCGTGCGCGACGCATACCCACCCCGGCCAAAAGGTGCCGTTTTCAGCACAGATGGCAGCTAAGAGCCGTTTTCAGCCCCGTCCAACCCCGACTTTTGCATGGTAAAGACCCCACGGCACCAAGACAGTGTCGTACTGTATGCATACACTCTCGCCCACCATCTTGGATAGGTGTGGCTGGTTGTGGGACAGGAAGCCCCGAAGAGCTAAGAAAGGTAGTTTGTCTGAAGGAAAGCTGGTAAGTGTACGCGACAAAAACAAGCACTGCGCAGAGAAATAATGACAGTATACAGCAATATGATGCACCAGACAAACTGGAGGTCCCGCCACATGCGCGCACATTTGTGGCGACAGGAGAGCCCCGAAGAGCTAAGAAAGGTAGTTTGTCTGAAGGAAAGCTGGTAAGTGTACGCGACAAAAAAGAAGCACTGCGCAGAGAAATAATGACAGTATACGGCAATATGATGCACCAGGACAAACTGGAGGGTCGCTGCCACATGTGCGCACACAAACAAACGCACTGATAAAAACCAGCGCGCACGCGCGTGCGCGCACGCATACCCACCCCCGGCCCGAAAAAGGTGCCGTTTTCAGCACAGATGGCAGCTAAAGAGCCGTTTTCAGCCCCGTCCAACCCCGACTTTTGCATGGTAAAAGACCCCACGGCACCAAGACAGTGTCGTACTGTATGCATACACTCTCGCCCACCATCTTGGATAGGTGTGGCGTCGTGTTTGTGGCGACAGGAGAGCCCCGAAGAGCTAAGAAAGGTAGTTTGTCTGAAGGAAAGCTGGTAAGTGTACGCGACAAAAAACAAGCACTGCGCAGAGAAATAATGACAGTATACAGCAATATGATGCACCAGGACAAACTGGAGGGTCGCCGCCACATGCGCGCACATAAACAAACGCACTGATAAAAACCAGCGCGCGCATGCGTGCGCGCACGCATACCCACCCCCGACCCGAAAAAGGTGCCGTTTTCAGCACAGATGGCAGCTAAAGAGCCGTTTTCAGCCCCGTCCAACCCCGACTTTTGCATGGTAAAAGACCCCACGGCACCAAGACAGTGTCGTACTGTATGCATACACTCTCGCCCACCATCTTGGATAGGTGTGGCGTCGGGTTTGTGGCGACAGGAGAACCCCGAAGAGCTAAGAAAGCAAGTTTGTGTGAAGGAAAGCTGGTAAGTGTACGCGACAAAAAAACAAGCACTGCGTCGAGAAATAATGACAATATACAGCAATGTGATGTACCAGGACAAACTGGAGGGTCGCCGCCACATGCGCGCACACAAACAAACGCACTGATAAACACAAGCGCGCGCTCGCGTGCGCGCACGCATACCTACCCCCCGCCCGTATAAGGTGCCGTTTTCAGCACAGATGGCAGCTAAAAAGACCTTTTCAGCCCCGTCCGACCCCGACGTTTGCATGGTAAAAGACACCACGGCACCAAGACAGTGTCGTACTGTATGCATACACTCTCGCCCACCATCTTGGATAGGTGTGGCGTCGGGTTTGTGGCGACAGGAGAGCCCCTAAGAGCTAAGAAAGCTAGTTTGTGTGAAGGAAAGCTGGTATATGTACGCGACAAAAAAGAAGCTCTGCGCAGAGAAATAATGACAATATACAGCAACAAAATCAAAGGGGAAAAATGAGATTGCTCCAACTACAGGGGGATAACTCTTCTCTCCATCGTTGGCAAAATCCTTGCAAGAGTTCTCCTCAACAGACTAGTACCTGCTGTTGCAGAACACCACCTCCCTGAGAGCCATTGCGGCTTCAGAGCTAACAGGGGTACCACTGACATGGTTTTTCTTCTCAGACAACTTCAAGAAAAGTGCCGCGAACAGAACAAGGGACTGTACATCACCTTCGTTGATTTAACTAAGACATTTGACACTGTGTGCAGGAAGGGCCTGTGGCAGATCATGGAGCGTCTTGGCTGTCCCCCAAAGTTTCTCAGCATGGTGATCCAGCAACATGAAGACCAGCGTGGCCAGGTCAGAAACAGCAACGACCTCTCAGAGCCTTTCCCTTTCACAAACGGGGTGAAGCAGGGCTGCGTTCTTGCACCAACCCTCTTCACTATCTTCTTCAGCATGATGCTTCAGCGGGCCACAGAAGATCTTGATGACGAAGACGGAGTTTTCATACGCTACCGCACAGATGGCAGCCTATTCAACCTGCGGCGTCTTCAGGTCCACACCAAAACCCTGGAGCAACAAATTCGAGAGCTACTTTTTGCTGATGATGCTGCCTTATAGCCCACACAGAAACCGCCCTGCAGCATGTAACATCCTGTTTTGCAGAGGCAGCCCAGCTCTTCGGACTCGAAGTCAGCCTGAAGAAGACAGAGGTTCTCTACCAGCCCGCACCTCAGGTAGCGTACCACCCACCTCACATTACAATTGGTGAGACAGAACTGAAGACAGTCCAGCAGTTTACCTACCTGGAATGCACAATCTCCTCTGACGCAAAGATTGATAAAAATGTAGACAACAGACTGGCAAAGGCAAACAGTGCTTTTGGCAGACTCTACCACCGTGTCTGGAAAAACAAACACCTGAAGAAAGACACCAAGATCAGTGTCTACAGAGCGGTGGTACTGACCACCCTCCTGTACGGCTCTGAGTCATGGGTCACATACAGACACCACCTGCGAATTCTGGAATGCTTCCACCAACGCTGTCTCCGCTCCATCCTCGACATCCACTGGAGCGACTTCACCACAATGCTGAGGTGCTGGAGCAAGCAGGGATCACCAGCATTGAGGCCATGTTGCTGAAAACGCAGCTACGCTGGGCAGGGCATGTGTCTAGAATGGAGGACCATCGCCTACCGAAGATGGTTCTCTACGGTGAACTTTCCACCGGACACCGCTACAGAGGCGCACCAAAGAAGAGATTTAAAGACTCTCTGAAGAAATCTCTGTCAGCCTGCCTCATAGACCATAACCAGTGGTCAGTCCTTGCTGCTGACCGGCAGGCCTGGCGACACACTGTGCATCAGTCGGTCTCCTTCTTTGAGGACAATCGCAGAGTGGCCCTTGAGGAGAGGCGAATGAGGAGGAAAAACCGCGTCCCCTCTACATCAACCCCAGAATCAACTTTCCCCTGCAGCCGGTGCGGCCGGGTTTGATTGTAAGGCATTGGACTGACCAGCCACCAGCGAACTTGCACCAGACGTGGACAGTGCCCTTAATCTTCGTTCGCGAAGCCAAGCCATGATGATGATGATGCACCAGGACAAACTGGAGGGTCACCGCCACATGCGCGCACACAAACAAGCGCACTGATAAACACCAGCGCACGCGCGCGTGCGCGCACGCATACCCTTCCCCCGCCCGAAAAAGGTGCCGTTTTGAGCACAGATGGCAGCCAAAAAGCCGTTTTCAGCCCCGTCCGACCCCGACTTTTGCATGGTAAAAGACAGCACGGCACCAAGACAGTGTCGTACTGTATGCATACACTCTCGCCCACCATCTTGGATAGGTGTGGCGTCGGGTTTGTGGCGACAGGAGAGCCCCGAAGAGCTAAGAAAGCAAGTTTGTGTGAAGGAAAGCTGGTGAGTGTACACGACAAAAAACAAGCACTGCGCAGAGAAATAATGACAATATACAGCAATATGATGCACCAGGACAAACTGGAGGGTCGCCGCCACATGCGCGCACACAAACAAACGCACTGATAAAAACCAGCGCGCGCGCGCGTGCGTGCACGCATACCCTTCCCTCGCCCGAAAAAGGTGCCGTTTTCAGCACAGATGGCAGCCAAAGAGCCGTTTTCAGCCCCGTCCAAACCCGACTTTTGCATGGTACAAGACTCCACGGCACCAAGACAGTATCGTACTGTATGCATACACTCTCGCCCACCATCTTGGATAGGTGTGGCGTCGGGTTTGTGGCGACAGGAGAGCCCCTAAGTGCTAAGAAAGCTAGTTTCTGTAAAGGAAAGCTGGTAAGTGTACGCGACAAAAAACAAGCACTGCGCAGAGAAATAATGACAATATACAGCAATATGATGCACCGGGACAAACTGGAGGGTCGCTGCCACATGGGCGCACACAAACAAACGCACTGATAAAACACCAGCGCGCGCGCGCGTGCTCACACGCACACCCACCCCCCGCCCGAAAAAGGTGCCGTTTTGAGCACAGATGGCAGCCAAAAAGACCTTTTCAACCCCGTCCGACCCCGACTTTTGCATGGTAAAAGACCCCACGGCACCAAGACAGTATCGTACTGTATGCACACACTCTCGCCCACCATCTTGGATAGGTGTGGCGTCGGGTTTGTGGCGACAGGAGAGCCCCGAAGAGCTAAGAAAGGTAGTTTGTCTGAAGGAAAGCTGGTAAGTGTACGCGACAAAAAACAAGCACTGCGCAGAGAAATAATGACAATATATAGCAATATGATGCACCAGGACAAACTGGAGGGTCGCTGCCACATGTGCGCACACAAACAAACGCATTGATAAAAACCAGCGGGCGCGTGCGCGCGTGCACGCATACCCATCCCCCGCCCGAAAAAAGTGCCGTTTTGAGCACAGATGGCAGACAAAAAGCCGTTTTCAGCCCTGTCAAAACCCGATTTTTGCATGGTAAAAGACCCCACGGCACCAAGACAGTGTCGTACTGTATCCATACACTCTCGCCCACCATCTTGGATAGGTGTGGCGTCGGGTTTGTGGCGACAGGAGAGCCCCGAAGAGCTAAGAAAGCTAGTTTGTGTGAAGGAAAGCTGGTAAGTGTACGCGACAAAAAACAAGCACTGCACATAAAAATAATGACAATATACAGAAATATGATGCACCAGGACAAACTGGATGGTCGCTGCCACATGCGCGCACACAAACAATTACACTGATAAACAACAGCGCGTGCGCGAGTGCGCGCAAGCATACCCACCCCCCGCCGGAAAATGGTGCCGTTTTGAGTACGGATGCCATCGAAAAAGCCGTTTTCAGCCCCGTCCCACCCCGACTTTTGCACAGTAAAAGACTGAACGGCACCAAACTGCACCTTTTTGGCAGGGGGGTAGGTATGCATGAGCGCACGCGCGCGTGCGCTGGTGTTTGTCAGTGCTTTTGTTTGTATTCGCGCATGTGGCGGGGACCCTGCAGCTTGCCCTTGTGCATCGTGTTGCTGTATATTGTTATTGTTATTGGGCGCCCTGCTTGGTTCTCGGTGCGTACACTGTACCCGATTTCCTTGCTACAAACTAGCTTTCTCAGCTCTTGAGGGCTTCGATGTCGCCACAAGTCCGGCGCCACACACGTCGGAGATTGTAGGGGAGTGAGTATGCATACGGTGCTATACTGTCCTGGTGCCTTGGGGTCTGTAGCCGTGCAAAAGTCCGGGCAGGACGGGACCGAAAAGGACTCTTTGTGTCCCGTCTTTGCCCCAAACTGCACCTTTTTGGCAGGGGGGTGTGTATGCATGCTCGCACGCTCGGGTGCGCTTGTGTTTGTCGGTGCGTTTGTTTGTGTGCGCGCATGTGGCGGGGACCCTGCAGTTTGCCCTGGTGCATCGTATTGCTGTATATTGTCATTATTATATGGCGCCCTGCTTGGTTTTCGGTGCGTACACTGAACCCGATTTCCTTGCCACAAACTAGCTTTCTGAGCTCTTGAGGGCTTCGGTGTCTCCACAAGTCCGGCGCCACACACATCGGAGATTGTAGGGGAGGGAGTATGCATACGGTGCTATACTGTCCTGTGCCTTGGGGTCTGTACCGTGCAAAAGTCGGGGCAGGACGGGCCCGAAAAGGGCTCTTTGGGTCCCGTCTTTGCCCCAAACTGCACCTTTGTGGCAGGGGGGTTGGTATGCATGCGCGCACGCGCGCGCGCGCTGGTGTTTGTCAGTGCTTTTGTTTGTGTGCGCGCATGTGGCGGGGACCCTGCAGTTTGCCCTGGTGCATCGTATTGCTGTATATTGTCATTATTATTCGGCGCCCTGTTTGGTTTTCGGTGCGTATACTGTACCCGATTTCCTTGCCATAAACTAGCTTTCTCAGCTTTGGAGGGCTTCGGTGTCGCCACAAATCCGGCGCCACACACGTCAGAGATGGTAGGGGAAGGAGTATGCATACGGTGCCATACTGTCCTGGTGCCTTGGGGTCTGCAGCCGTGCAAAAGTGAGGGCAGGACGGGAAGGAAAACGGCTCTTTGGGTCCCGTCTTTGCCCCAATCCGCACCTTTTGTGGCAGTGGGGTGGGTATGCACGCACGCACGCGCGCACGCGCTATTTGTCAGTGCGTTTGTTTGTGTGCGCGCATGTGGCGGGGACCCTGCAGTTTTCCCTGGTGCATCATACGGCTGTATATTGGTGGTAAGTGTAGGCCACAAAAAACAAGCATTGTGCACAAGAATAACGACTATATACAGCAATATGATGCACCAGGACAAAGTGTAGGATCCCTGCCACATGTGCGTACACAAACGCACACACTGACAAACACCAACGCGCGCGCTTGCGCGCATGCATACCCACCTCCTGCACGAAAAAGTGCCGTTTTGAGCAACAGATGTCAGCCAAAGAAACCTTTTTCAGCCCCGTCCCGTCCCCACTTTTGCACCGTAAAAGACCCCACGGCACCAAGACAATATCGTACTGTATGCAGACATTCTCTCCCACCATCTTGGGTAGGTGTGGCGTCAGGAAAGCTGGCTGGTGTTTGTCCAGTGTACGGGACGAAAAACAAGCATTGGGCACAAGAATAATGACACTATACAGCAATATGATGCACCAGGGCAAAGTGGAGGGTCGCCTCCACATGCGCGCACACAAACCAACACACTGACAAACACCAGCGCGCGCGCGGTGCGCACAAGCATACCCACCCCCCACCCGAAAAAGATGCCGTTTTGAGCACAGATAGCAGCCCAAGAGCCGTTTTCAGCCCCGTGGCAACCCGACTTTTGCACGGTAAAAGACCCCACGGCACCAGGACGTAATCGTACTGTATGCAGACACTCTCTCCCACCATCTTGCATAGGTGTGGCGCCAGATTTGTAGCGACACGAGAGCCGCCAAGAGCTAAGAAAGCTAGTTTGTCGGAAGGAAAGCTGGTAAGTGTACGGGACGAAAAACAAGCATTGGGCACAAGAATAATGACACTATACAGCAATATGATGCACCAGGGCAAAGTGGAGGGTCGCCTTCACATGCGTGCACACAAACCAACACACTGACAAACACCAGCGCGCGCGCGTGCGCACAAGCATACCCACCCCCCACCCAAAAAAGATGCCGTTTTGAGGACAGATAGCAGCCCAAGAGCCGTTTTCAGCCCTGTGGCACCCCGACTTTTGCACGGTAAAAGACCCCACGGCACCAGGACGTAATCGTACTGTATGCAGACACTCTCTCCCACCATCTTGCATAGGTGTGGCGCCGGATTTGTGGCGACACGAGAGCCGCCAAGAGTTAAGAAAGCTAGTTTGTCGGAAGGAAAGCTGGTAAGTGTACGGGACGAAAAACAAGCATCCGGCACAAGAATAATGACAATATACAGCAATATGATGCACCAGGGCAAAGTGGAGGGTCCCCTCCACATGCACGCACACAAACCAACACACTGACAAACACCAGCGCGCGCGCGCGTGCGCACAAGCATACCCACCCCCCACCCGAAAAAGATGCCGTTTTGAGCACAGATAGCAGCCCAAGAGCCGTTTTCAGCCCCGTGGCACCCCGACTTTTGCACGGTAAAAGACCCCACGGCACCAGGACGTAATCGTACTGTATGCAGACACTCTCTCCCACCATCTTGCATAGGTGTGGCGCCGGATTTGTGGCGACACGAGAGCCGCCAAGAGCAAAGAAAGCTAGTCGGAAGGAAAGCTGGTAAGTGTACGGACGAAAAACAAGCATCGGGCACAAGAATAATGACACTATACAGCAATATGATACACCAAGTCAAAGTGGAGGGTCCCCTCCACATGCGCGCACACAAACCAACACACTGATAAACACCAGCGCGCGCGCGCGTGCGCGCAAGCATACACACCCCCACCCAAAAAAGGTGCCGTTTTTGAGCACAGATAGCAGCCCATGAGCCGTTTTCAGCCCCGTGGCACCCCGACTTTTGCACGGTAAAAGACCCCACGGCACCAGGATGTAATTGTACTGTATGCGGACACTCTCTCCCACCATCTTGCTTAGGTGTGGGACCGGATTTGTGGCAACACAAGAGCCGCCAAGAGCTAAGAAAGCTAGTTTGTCGGAAGGAAAGCTGGTAAGTGTACGGGACGAAAAAACAAGCATTGGGCACAAGAATAATGACACTATACAGCAATATGATGCACCAGGGCAAAGTGGAGGGTCCCCTCCACATGCACGCACACAAACCAACACACTGACAAACACCAGCGCGCGCGCGTGCGCGCAAGCATACACACCCCCCACCCGAAAAAGGTGCCATTTTTAGCACAGATAGGAACCCAAGAGCCGTTTTCAGCCCTGTTCAAGCCCCACTTTTTGGAGTGTTGTGTATGTGTGTGGACATGTGCATGTGTTTGCGGGTGGGTTTTTGTCAGTGTGTTTGTGGGCAGGCATGTGGCAGGTTCCCTGCACTTTGCTGTGGCGCATTATATTGCTGTATATTGTCATTCCTATTGTGTGTACTTTTTTTTTTTGAGTACACTAACTGATTTGCTTCCGACAAACTAGCTTTCTCAGCTCTTGATGGCTGCTGTGTTGCCACAAGTCCGTGCTACACACCAAAGAAGGTAGGGGAGGTTGTGTTGCATATAGTGCCATATTCTCTAGGATATACCTTAACCTTCTTAGACCCAAGCCAGGATTACTCCCCCCCTCCTGTCGGCAACTGGGATTTGCCATCAGGCTGTGACCATCACTAATTGCTACCACATGTCAAATCTCTATCAAGCTAGAAGGTGAAACCCTGTTGAGAGTCTGGAAGTAATCATAGCTGCTGGTATGTGCTTAGAAGGAGAAAAAGGCCAGTTAGCTGTCTGCATGACCTGATTTTGTGATGGAATGGGAAATCTAGGGGCAGTTTGTGTTCAGAGAATCTGAATGCAAGAAGGTTAAACTAAAATAACCTATAGACTGAAGACGACACCAGTATGTGCATAGGTCTAGACACCTAGTTAGCAGCAAGCACAAGCACACACAAATTCAGTTGCATCCCTATGGGCAAGGACTTTTAACATACACACAAAAACCAGAAGAGAGAGAGAGAGAGAGAGAGAGAGAGAGAGAGAGAGAGAGAGAGAGAGAGAGAGAGAGAGAGAGAGAGAGAGAGAGACAAGGCAAGGCAAGGCAAGGCAAGGCAAGGCAAGGCAAGGCAAGGCAAGGCAAGGCAAGGCAAGGCAAAGTCTTTTATTCGAGGATAATAGATAAGCACTCGTGTGCTTTTTTACATCCAGTCCCCGCCCTTTTCAGGGATACATCAAGTTGAAAAGATACTAAACAATAAAGCTTTACGCAGTACCAAACAACACACAAGAATAAGGACACCATATATGATAAGATAATAAAAAAAAAATGCACTCAATCAGAAGACAAAAATCTAAGTCACAATAAAAATATTTTGATTATGGAAGAATAGAAAAGTGTTAATAGGTAAGGAGCAAACAAGAAAACTAGATAAATAAACAACTGAAAACATCAATCCACCACCTGTCAAAAGTTATACATGTGACATAAATCATACAATTGAATAAAAGGGGGGAAAATTTAACTAATATCCTTATTGGAGGGGAGGGGGGGTAGAGATACTATCAATAAAAATGTAAATAATATAAAATTAAAAAAAAAAAAAAGTTACATAAAACATCCTAGATGTTTCAAGAGAATAGAGAGAGAGAGAGAGAGAGAGAGAGAGAGAGAGAGAGAGAGAGAGAGAGAGAGAGAGAGAGAGAGAGAAGACAGAACAGACAGACAGACAGACAGACAGACAAGAGAGAGAGAGAGAGAGAGAGAGAGAGAGAGAGAGAGAGAGAGAGAGAGAGAGGAGAGAGAGAGAGAGAGAGAGAGATTTGATTTGATTTATTCTTTTATATCGAGGATAATGGGATAAGCACTCTTGTGCTTTTTTACATCCAGTCCCCGTGTGTATGCAGTTTTGTAAATGTCATCTGTTCCCACCGGCACACGATGGCCTACTCTTACGAAAAGTGGAACAGGATTTAATGTGCGCAAGATATTCTGCTGGGTTTGCACACGGGCCTCGGTTTAAAGTCTCATCGGAAGGACTTGTGGGGAGAGTGGAGTCAGCACTGATGTTAACTCCAGGGGAAAAATCTCCTCGACCAGATTCAAACCCGGGTCTTCAAATTGCCAGCGCAATGTTTTGACCACTAGGCTATCCCTCCCCGGGGAGAGAGAGAGAGAGAGAGAGAGAGAGAGAGAGAGAGAGAGAGAGAGAGAGAGGAGAGAGAGAGAGAGAGAGAGAGAGAGAGAGAGAGAGAGAGAGAGAAGAGAGAGAGAAGAATGAATGAATGAATGAATGAATGAATGAATGAATAATCTTTATTTTTGAAGGGTAACAGAGTAAGCATTACCTACTTTTTTTCATCCGGCCCAGACAGACAGACAGACAGACAGAGAGACAAAGACAGAGACAGAGATTTCTGAACATTTTTAATATACAGTACTTTTGACTTATGACACAATATAGGAGTTTAAGGGCAAAGGAGGAAAACCAGTATATTGGTATGCAAAATGTGATCAAACATGAAAAAACAACAAATCATTCTTTGAGACTCATGATTGCAATGGTTATATCTTGAACAAGGTTAGAGTTTGATACACTTTTGTGTTATATTGTATCACTATTTTAGTTAGCAGACACCAGACTCAGTATCAGTCAAAATGCAATATTTCAATACTTTTATACTTTCATACTTGAAAATACAAAGCTTTAACACACACCCATAATCAAATGGTACTTTGACCTAAAAATGTCTTCCTTCTATTAACAGAATAAAAAAAATATATATCTGGATAGATAATGAATTAATTCTCTATTTCATGTTATAAGTAAAACTGACAAGGGTATATTGATACAGTCAGTTAAAAACTTATCCCTTAAATCTGAGTGCATTAAACATTCTAACAAAAAATGGGCAGAACTTTTCTTGATCACTAACATTATGTCTACAAACATTATTCTTAAGTACTAAAACATTTAATCAAACTTGAGTAATAGCAACCCAAAAAGAGTACATATCTATATAAAGTCCATATATTTTCTTTTCCAAAGACAGTTTTGAAATATCTTGATTTTTCATTGCTCTATTTAGCTCTTATGGTTCCATGCCACTCTTGTGTGAACATGTCTACCAATCTTTGCTTGAATATGTGTGTGTGTGTGTGTGTGTGTGTGAAAAGAGAGAGAGAGAGAGAGAGAGAGAGAGAGAGAGAGAGAGAGAGAGAGAGAGAGAGAGAGAGAGAGACTTCAGACTTCAGATGTTTACTGTACATCGGCCTTATGCCACAATACAAAAGCAAATTGGGCATGGGGAGTGGTATATGACAAGAATTGCAAACATACCACTACCAACATATGCTAGAAATTGTAGTGTCTCAATGTTATGAAAACAAGAATATCAGGTTAGCCATAACGGGAGACAGACAGACAGACAGACTGTGACTTGACTGACAGTTTAACACAGAAATGGTAGGCCTAGTCTGTGGGTGTGATGTAAGAAATGGGAGGAGCTTGACTGACATGTTGTTAGTGGTCACCAGCACTAGTCCTCCCCCACTACTGTTTGTTGCAAAAGGGGGAGGAGCTTGACTGACATGTTGTTAGTGGTCACCAGCACTAGTCCTCCCCCACTACTGTTTGCTGCAAAAGGGGGAGGAGCTAGACTGACATGTCGTTAGTGGTCACCAGCACTAGTCCTCCCCCACTACTGTTTGCTGCAAAAGGGGGAGGAGCTTGACTGACATGTTGTTAGTGGTCACCAGTACTGTCCTCCCCCACTACTGTTTGCTGCAAAAGGGGGAGGAGCTTGACTGACATGTTGTTAGTGGTCACCAGTCCTAGTCCTCCCCCACTACTGTTTGCTGCAAAAGGGGGAGGAGCTAATGCAGAATGAGGTGGAGCTTTCTCACTCCACCTCACTTTGATGTCATTTGATCAAAGGAAAGGTCCAAAGTTGCCAAAAATAGATGAACACCTAAACTCAGAGACAACAATGGACCCTCTGAGACTGATCCTTTGATAGGCTAGGCTCCCCTCCTACTTTACATAACAAGGCTCCACCCAGATTTTTCTGTCTGGTATAGTTAATAACGTTTGTCTGGCCAGCACAACTTGTACTATTTAGGTGAGTATAAATGGTTTCTCTTTGAAATTTAAACTCACACATCTGTAGGGCCAAACTGTTTTATTTACTTTATGTTAGACCTGTAATGTGGTCTGTGCTGCATTGAGTATGTAGGTTATTTCATCCCACAGCATCAAAGCAACTTCATATGAGTACCCTCCTTTAGACCAATACCCTCTCTCTCTCTCTCTCTCTCTCTCTCTCTCTCTCTCTCTCTCTCTCTCTCTCTCTCTCTCTCTCTCTCTCTCTCTCTCTCTCTGTTTGTCTGTCTCAAAGATAAAGGAGAGTCCCTATTTTCACAAAATAATGTTAAACTGTCTAGAATTGATCTGTTCAAATCAAGCCTTGCTTACTCTGGTGGTTTATTATAGAATGATGTTTCAGCTTCAGTTGATATTAATACTAGTCTATATAATTATTTTAAAACGTAAGTATCATTTAATTGTAAGGAATGAATATACAGGCACATTTACATGATATATTCTCTTGTCTGGCACTACATCCTCACTCTGTCTTGGCTGCCTGCCAACCTTCTGCCTCCCACACCACAAATCCCCCCCCTTTCTTTCTTCCACTCTCTCCCATTTTTTTCTCTCTAACCCCAATAAAATTTGTGCACCTTATAGAGAGAGTCAATCTATTTTTTTTCCTTCCATTTTTCTCTCTGATTTTTTCCTATGTGCTCATTTCCTTCCAAATGTTTTTTCTTACAAGATCTTCATTTTGACATGCATTTTTTATTGATGTTACAATGATGGTTTATGTTAGTTTTCTGGGTTTTTTATGTTTTCAAAAATTTCTTCTGCTAACTTGTTTTGATTTTTATAATTTTCTTTGACTAAGGGCTGGATGTTAAAAAGCTATTATGTGTGTTTATTCTCTTCCCTTAATAAAAGTTTCAAACTCTCTCTCTCTCTCTCTCTCTCTCCTCTCTCTCTCTCTCTCTCTCTCTCTCTCTCTCTCTCTCTCTCTCTCTCTCTCTCTCTCTCTCTCTCTCTCTCTTTCTCTCTCTCTCTCACACACATACACACACAGACTCATGTGCATATGCACACACAAACCTATTTAGCACATGCACACCTATGCACAAATAAGAACACAAACACACACACACACACACACACACACACACACACACACACACACACACACACACGAGCATGTGCATGCACGCAGGCGCACACACAGGTCTTGTTTCCTATGCTGTTTTATCTGTTTAGTTTTGCAATTCAGTTATTGCTTTTGTTGATATTAATAATATTGGTTCCTTTATTGACTTGATATTGTTAAAGACAAGTTTAAATTGACAATAACTGTAACTATACTCTTATCTAAAGGTTATTATCATCTAAACATTTCATTTTGTTTTGCCTAATGTCCATTCACTGCTTGGTAATTTTGCATGTAGCCAATAATAAAAATAATAATAATAATAATAATAATAATAATAATAATAATAATACATGGAATTTGTATAGCGCTATATCTTGCAAAAACAAATCAAAGCGCTTGCATTTGACCAACACAACACACAATTAACAACAATTTACAGTTTTAACAAATTCGAATGTACACACATACGCACACAGGCGTATGTGTGTGCGCGGGGGCACACACACCTACAAACGTTATGCACTTTGGCAGGTGGATGTTGAAGGCAGGGACAGGTAAGAGATGGAAGCGGAAGGAGAAAACTTAGGTTTGGAATAAGTGTGTCTTGAGGTTGGATTTAAAAGTGTCATAAGTAGGCTTTTGCCGAGGAGAGAGGAAGGTCGTTCCAGATCGATGGACCAGAAACAGAGAAGAGCAGCGGCCAACGGTAGATAGGTTGAATCTGGGTATTCTTAAGGACAAAGTATCTGCCACGAGGCGAGAAGGTGTGTACAAGTGAAGACATTCACAGAGGTAGGAGGGTGCAGTATTGTGGAGACATTTGTAATGGGTGTGTGTCTATGTTGTTGTTTTGTTGTTGTTGTTGTTGTTCAATTAAAAGTCTAATCACCCTTTGATGGTAGAAAGCTAAAAAAAAAAAAAGCAAACAAAATCAAGCTAAAAAAATGAACATCAAACAAACAATCAAATCAGGACAAAACTGTCTGCCCACAAACAGTCAAATCTGCTTTGTACTAAGATGTTCTGCATTTAATTCAGCTAATGGACAAAATTGAACATTTGTCATAGGGGTCTTTCATTGTATGATAAACATTTGAAGTTAATTTTTCAAAAAGGAAATCAATCAGTTGCATCTAAAAAACACACCAAAAAACACAACCATTGGACAGAAACTGAAATACTTGTTTCCATGACCTGCAGATGTAGTAGCAAGGTCTACACATGCTTCAACTTCTGGCCTTTGCCTCAAAGACCACAGGCCTAGGTGATAAATGTCTACAAGATTAGTCCTCTTCTCTCCTCTCTCTGTCTTTTGAACAACTCAGTCAGTCTACTTTGTGCTGTAGCACTTTATGCTAAAATCTGGACCTTAGTGTCTATGATCATAGTCATTTTCAGGGAATATTTTGGGAGATGTTTTCTGAAATCGGAATGTAAATTGTGATGTGGGTTTTGGTTTTTTTTTTTTTTGTTTTGGTTTTCAATGACATGAACACACACAAGATTAAAGATTTAAGATTCGAGATTTAATTCCTTTTATTCCTTTCTGGGATATGAAAGATTATAAACGAATTCAACAGGAGAATAAGCCTAACAACAATATACC
>CM060336.1:335037-352008 GCA_030674155.1 Stramonita haemastoma
GAAGAGTAAAACTTCCAACAAAGGTTTCATTTTCTATTTTAGTGGTCAGTTTAGTGATAGGGTGTTGCCATGAGCACAACCTCCCTTTCACAATGCTCCACCACAACTGCCAAGAACTTTACTCAGCTGATGCTAGAACACACAAAGCAGACACACAGATATACAATAATCAGCATCCAATGGCCAATTACTACGATCAAATATACACCAAAGCAGACACTCACTCACTACTACTCAATCCCATGTCCCAAAGGACGTAGGGGGGACATGAGAGAAGACGCAACAGAGATCTTTTTCCATGCTTCACATTCCTGTGTGGCTAGTAGGAGGTGTTGCAGGGGTTGGGCGGTCCAGTCTTTGATGTTGTCAACCCATGATTTCTTTTGGCGGCCTCTTCTTCTCTTGCCCTCGACTGTTCCTTGCAGGATGGTTTTTGCTAGGGTGTTGTGTCTTGTGGTGTGACCAAACCACATCAGCTTTCTCCTCTTTATGGTGGAGAGCAAAGGCTCTAGGGGGCCCACACGCTTTTTGATTTCTTCTTTCACATAGTTATTGGTCTTGTGTTCTTTGTATGATATTTTGAGGAGTCTTCTGTGGCACTTGTTCTCGAATGCTTGGATTCTCCTCTCTAACTCTGCTGTCAGAGTCCATGATTCACAGCCATATAGGAGGATAGATATCACGAGGGATTTGTAAAGGTGGTATTTGGTGCAAAGCTGATGTTGTTGCTTCTGATGATCTTCTCGAGTCTGACTAGAGCAGATGTTGCTGTTGCAATGCGAGCTTTCACTTCTTTGTTTGATGTGCCATCTTTTGTTAGGATGGAGCCTAAGTATTTGAATTGGCTCACCTCTTCTAGTGTTTCTCCATTCATCTTTATTTCCGTGATGTCATTACTCTGCGCTGTTGACCATGATCTTTGATTTCTCTGTACTGACCTCCATGCCGTATGCGCTCGCTTGATCTGTTAAATTGTCTGTGAGGATTTGCAGTTCTTGTTTGCTGCTGCCCATGAGGTCAATGTCATCTGCAAATCTGAGGTTGCAAAGGGGTCTTCTACCAATGGAGATGGAAGTGTGGTGGTTTTGCAGTGTCTCTGTCATGATGTTTTGAGGAAGAGGTTGAAGAGTACAGGTGAGAGAAGGCAGCCCTGGCGAACCCCAACCGTGGTCTTGAAGAACTCGCCCACGTGATTGTTCATGAAAACTGCACTTCTTGCGTTCTCGTACACTGATGACTTCAATTAGGCAGTTGTCAATGTTGAAGTGCCTGAGTACTTGCCAGAGGCCGTCATGCCATACCCTGTCAAAGGCCTTTTTGAAGTCTATGAAATTGTGGTACAAGTCTTTTTGGTGTTGGAGATGCTTCTCTATCAGAATTCTCAGATTGAAAATTTGTTCCATTGTGCTGCGTTTTGGTCTAAAGCCCGCTTGTTCTTCTGCCAGGAGTTTTTCCGCTTGGTTTTTCAGTCTGTTGAGGACTACCTGCAGCATGATCTTGCCATGATGACTTATGAGACTGATGGTTCTGTAGTTCTGGCATTGTTTGAGGTTTCCTTTCTTTGGCAGGGGTATTACAAGAGACTGTGTCCATTCTTTTGGCCATTCTTTGGTGTCGTGGATCTTCTGACAAAGTTCTGTGAATCGCCTTGCTGTTTCATTCAAGGCAAAGCAGACACATAGATATACAATACAGATCAATGCATTACTACACAAATGCACAAAGCAGACACACAGATATACAATACAGATCAATGCATTACTACACAGATACACAAAGCAGACACACAGATATACAATACAGATCAATGCATTACTACACAAATACACAAAGCAGAGACACAGATATACAATACAGATCAATGCATTACTACACAAATGCACAAAGCAGAGACACAGATATACAATACAGATCAATGCATTACTACACAAATACACAAAGCAGATGCAGGAATACACAAAGCAGATGCAGGAATACACAAAGCAGATGCAGGAATACACAAATACACAAACAGCCTGCCAAGTTTTCATCTCTGCAGAGAGGAGAACAGCCTGCCAAGTTTTCATCTCTGCAGACAGGAGAACTGCCTGCCAAGTTGTGGAAGTAGTTGTAGTGTTGTCAAGGAAATGTAATAGCATTTGTAGTGCTCTGTGTCAAGGAAATGTAGAAGCAGTTGAAGCGCTGTCAGGGAAATGTAGAAGCAGTAGTAGTGCTGTCAAGGAAATGTAGAAGCAGTTGTAGTGCTGTCAAGGAAATGTAGAAGCAGTTGTGGTGCTGTCAAGGAAATATAGAAGCAGTTGTGGTGCTGTCAAGGAAATGTAGAAGCAGTTGTTGTGCTCAGTGTTTCTGGCCCCTTCTCTCTACAGCCCATCCACAAACCTGGCTCTTCCTCTGATGTTTAAGTGTTGCATATTTCCCATGCCAAAAACTGAACAGTGTGGACAGAGAGCTAGAAAGACTTGTGCAGCCCAGTCTTCACCAGAAGGTTCATAGATGAAGTTGGCTGTAGGACAGTTCTGAAAGCTCCCATGTCCAGTCCCAGAATAGATTTGTTTTGGGATTTCTTTTTTTCAGTTCTTCTTTCAGTAAATGGTATTTCTGTGTTAACATTGTGACTTCAGTTCAGGTATTGGTAGGTAAGCATGTGGATTAACTGCATTTTTTGTGTTCAGAGTGTCTCTTTTTGGTATATTGTATTTATTCATTTATTTATTTATTCATAATATATTATTTATTTATTTTTTATTCAATTGTTTTATTTCAAGGATAAATGTAATAAGCACTCATGTGCTTTGTTGTTGGTATGATCTATTTATTCATTAGTTTTATTTTTTATTTTATTCTTTTATTTCAAGGATAATGTCATAGGCACTCATGTGCTTTTTTACATCCATTACCCATGTGTATGCAGTTTTGTCAAGTTTGTCATCTGTTTGCACTGGTACACAATGGCATACTCTTATGAAAAAGAGAACAGGCTTCAACATGTGTGCAAGATTTTCTGCATGTGTTTGCACACAGGACCTTGGTTTATAGTTTCATCTGATGGAATTGGGGGAAGTGGAGTGGGCACTGCTGGTGTGTGTGCTTGTGTTTGTGTGTGTGCATGCATGCATGTGTGTGTGCATGTGTGTGTGTTTATGTGTGAAAGAGAGTGGAATGGGAGTGGGGGAGAGAGAGAGAGAGAGAGAGAGAGAGAGAGAGAGAGAGAGAGAGAGAGAGAGAGAGAGAGAGAGAGAGAGAGAGTAAAGGGAACAAAGCTCTGTAAATGTAAGGAATCAGTTGTGTAAATGTTTTTCTTTTTCTTTCTATTGTTGTATGACCTTCCCTACCTCTCGCCTTTTTACCTTTCCCCCTGATGTCAAGGATTTGGTTCTGTGCTCAGTATAAGTGTTCATAGTCTGTGAGTAGCTGATGACTTCATGATAGGTTTACTGGTAGTCATGATTCCTTCTGTCCTCAGTATAAGTGTTCACAGTCTGTGTGTAGCTGATGACTTCATGATAGGTTTACTGATAGTCAGGATTCCTTATGTCTTTAGTAAAACCCTTCACAGTCTGTTTGTAGCAGATGACATGATAGATTTCAGGATTCCTTCTGTCATCAGTACAGTCTGATTTGACATGTCAGTGTGTTATTCAAGGTCAGTACAGTCTGGGTTGCAAAATTCCTGGTGTATTGTGGACTGAGTCACCAGTCATCACTGTTCAGTTCTTTATCATCCCATGCAGTCCTATTTAGTTTTAGAACAGGTCAATGACTGATGGTAGCTGATTACCTTGTGGCTTGTGCCATGTTTTTAAAGCTTTTTTTTAATGTAAGAGGTCTACTTCTGGATCAGCTGTAGAAGTTGGCAGTTTTTTTGTTTTTAGGAATCATTTTTATTTGAAGCAATTAAGACTTAAACATTTCTGTTTCTTAGCTTCTTGATTTAAAATGCTGTTGAACTGTCAGATACTTGTTCTGCAAAATCCTTTTGAACAAAATGTTCAGTTGTCTTAAAAGTAATACTGGTTTTGCAGATTTTAGGATATTTCTTGCTAGTATAGTTTTTTTTCAAGTGTGACTTTTCACAGTGTGGTCAGCCCTTACACTGTTCAGTAACATGACTGTCCAGTATGAACCAGAATTTACCTCCAGCAGTCTGCAGGATATTGGCACCAGCTGTTAGCTCTCTCATGGAGTTTTTAGCTTGCAAGAATCAGATGGGGGGGGGGGGTAAAAATTAAATAAATAAATAAATGAACATTAAAAAGGAAAACCCCACATAGACACAAAAACAGAGAAACACACATGCATGCACCCACGCACACACACATAGAGGAAGACATTCCAAGAGGTTTGTTGTTGAATGTTTTGAATTAATAGTGTTTTTTTTTTTAATTCTATAAATACAATTTGTAAAGTAACAGTTTGAAATTTAAGGCTATGTCTTAGTAAGCTAGTGTCAGTGACGACAGTCTTCTGATGTTAGGAATTAAAGAGCTGTTGAATTGACCTCCAGATGGACATTGGCAGAGTGTTGTTAACTAGTGTTCAGGTTCAGAAGATGACTGAGTGAGGCTGTAAAAAGCTGTCCAAATTGCAGTCATTGGCTTGTTGCTTTATTTCTTTTTCTCCTTCTTTTAGTAAATAAAGCTTTGATGTTGCTTTTCCTGAGACATGCGTTGGTCTGTAGGATACACACACACATACACACACATACACACACACACACACACACACACACACCTACTTAAGTACTGTTAAGATCTAGTACCATACTACAGCATTATTGTTTTAGTTCATGCCTACTGAACTTCTTTTGTTACAGTTCTTCTAGTTCATCATCAGCCACATTTTTTCTGAGGAGGTTAGAATCTGCTCATTGGGTGTTGTGGTTAGGTACAGTTTCCTTGGATATCTTTTGATTTCTCTCTACCAGTTCTTTGTCACTTTGAACCTAGGTACATGACTGTAGCACATAAAACCTAGGTACATGACTGTAGCACATAAAACCTAGGTACATGACTGTAGCACATAAAACCTAGGTACCTGACTGTAGCACATAAAACCTAGGTACCTGACTGTAGCACATAAAACCTAGGTACATGATTGTAGCACATAAGACCTAGGTATATGACTGTAGCACATAAAACCTAGGTACATGATTGTAGCACTTGAACCTAGATACTTGACTGTAATACTTTGAACCTAGATACATGACTGTATCTGGTTTGCCCTGATATACCACTGTAGCACTCTAAAAGTAGATGTATGACAGAGTACCATTTCAGGTGTAGATACATTGTTAGTATGATCATGCAGCACTTTGAACTTAGAAAATCATATGACTGCAGTATTTTAAATATATACTGTCAATCACTATGTCATTATTCTTATCTGAAATAAATGACTATGCTACAGTATATACATAGAAACACCCCCCCCCCTCTTCCCACACACACACAAGTGAATAAATCTTGTGGGACTGGAAGGCCAGAAAGGGATCAGATTGCATCCTTATTAACTGTAGACTGCTGTGTTCATTTCCTCTGATACCTTCCTGTCACTTCACAGTGCAGGGACTAGTTCTTTGTGCCAAGTTTTGCTCAGTGTTTCCTCATAGGATTAGTGACCGGCTTTTCTCTAGGTCATCACTAGTTTTCTCCACACAGTTTCCAGTTTTCTCTACAATGTTAGATATGTCCCATTTTTCTCTAAGTTAGTACACCAATCCTAGTTTTCTGAAAGTCATTACATATTCCCTGTTTTCTGAGAGTCGTTCCTTATTCCCAGTTTTCTTAAACTAATTACTCATTCCCAGTCTTTTTAAGTCATTACTCATTCCCAGGTGTTTTTTTTAAGTGATTCCCCATTCCTAGTTTTTTTTTAAGCCATTACTCATGCCCAGTTTTTTTTTTCTAATTCATTATTCATTCCCAGTTTTCTCAAAGTCATTCCTCATTCCTCGTTTTCTCTTATTAATAATTAATTCCCAGTTTATTCTAATTCATAACTCATTCCCAGTTTTCTTAAAGTGATTGCCATTACCAATTTTCTCTATTTCATTACTAATTCCCAGTTTTCTCTAATTCATTGCACATTCCCAGTTTTTTTAAAAAAAATTTATTACTCATTCCTAAATTTTTCTAATTTGTTGTTACTTCCAAGTTATTTTTCTAGCCATTACTGCTTGCCAGTTTCCTTAAAGTCGGTGCACATTCCCAGCTTTCTCTACATTGTTACTCATTCCCAGTTTTCAGAAAGTCAGTCCACATTTTACAAGATTTAGTGTTGGCTTACTGTAGCATTTGTGAGGAAGCTTCAGTAGATGCATATCATTTGATATTTCTTTCCTTTGGTTTCTGATCTGATTAGCTCTCTTCTGTATTATCTTCTTATTTTATCCAGAAATCTGTCTGAAGAGAATGTCCACACCTTGCTTTCAGTAGGCATATCCCTGTAAACTTACCAGCTTGCAACCTACTCCCCCCCCCCCTGCCTTGTCCCTGACAAAAACATACACACACCCTTCAACATACAGCCCCCTCAACACACCCTCACCACATAAAGATATAAACATATAGGCATGCATATATGCATATGCATATGCATGCACATGCATATGCATGTGTTTGGAAATAGGTATGCACAAGGTATAAAGAGAAAGAGACAATGATTACAAAACTTAAGTTAGGCATGGTTATAGCTTGTGTAACCCTTAAAATGAAAAAGAGAGAAAAGAGGGGGGAAGAGAAATTGAACCCAACCAATGATTTTTTTTTCCTTTGTTTAAAATGATTTTTTCCCCCTTTGTTTAATTTTAAAATCCATTTTCAAAATCCAGTGTTGAAGAGAGACATTTGTCAGCTGTGAACCCCTGTGGTAAGCCATACTCCAGTACACCCAAGAGCAACTCAGGATTCATTTCTGTCAGGGTTATTAAATGGGGATTCATAAAACGGCCTTTCAAGGCATGAAAGTCCTTTTCAGAGGGCATATACACCACACACATTTCCACTCTCCCATGCATGAACACACACACTCACACACATGCATACATGCAGGCATGCACACATACACACCAACCCCCACCCACACACCACCAACTACTCACCCCAGGATGAGGACAGCCCCCATAGTAGTGATATGGGTGGCTGAAAGTGCCCATCCCCTCCCATATGCAATGGTCAGCAACGTCAAGCAAGAGCACTAAAAGGGGCCAGTACCGCAAGTCTATCAACACTAAGGCTCGAGAAAACCCCTGTCGTGTTCTTAAGAAAATGGCGCCTGGCCAGAGGCTATGGGGAAATGTTTGGGGCCCTGCTCATGCACATGCAAGCACGAACATGTACAAGCATGAGCACACACCCCATGAATATGCACTACATGAAAACACAGACATGCGCACACACACACACACAAACAAACAAACATGCACACACACACACACACACACACACACACACAATATGCACACACACACATCAGGGGAGGATCAGGGAGGGAGGATGGACTTGCGATGCCTTGAGGGGTGGGTTTGTGATCCTGGTTTGATAATTCTGAGGGGGTGATCCTGTGGTACTGGAGGGTCTTTGGAGGTGGGAGTTTATCAGGGGGGTTATTTTGTCAACAATATGCTTTAAACATAGGGATGCATTTTTTGCAGGTAAAATTGTGTTTTTGCAGGAAAACATTGGATGAGACTTTTATTTCTCACCAATGATATTCATGCATACTACAACAAAGACTTATAAAAGCCTGCATACATGTGTGCAAAAAATGGGAGGGGAGTTTTAGTGAGTTAAATAAAGAGGGTCATGTGATTGCACACACACACTCACACAGACTCACACACACACATTCCTACATGGGCCTCAACTGGCATACACTGCTAGGTAGAAAACACTGTCTTTCTTGTTAGCTTCATCTCCTCTGTATATGTGCAAGTTCAGCCTGCTGTAGAAAATGTGTGCAGAATTGACATGTTCCTCACGACAGAGTCAGTCACCTGCAAGTTAGATTTTCTCCTTGTTGGCTTTGATTTTCTCTTTGTTGGTCTCTTCAACAAGCAATTCTCTTTCTTGTCAGAGTTTGAAAACATTCTTATACCTATTGATTCAACTGTCCTTCTCTATTTTTCTGGTGATAAACACTCTTTCATAGTTACAACTATAATCATCTTTCAGTAAGAAGTTGGTAAGCTAAAGTGGTCTTCCTGATTTTCTTCAGCTGCTCCTTTTTTCCAGAAAAAAATGTAGTCTCAGCCATGCCTGGCCTCCCCATCATTGCACAAGATTCCCCTGACAAAGCCAAACTGGACAGTCCTTTAACCAGTGTCAGTTTTCCTTCTTTCAGCCAGGTTATCCACATTCTGAACATGTTGATAAATAGTATTTTTTGTGATATGATAAAATGGATTAACTCCCTCTGTTATCGAAATTGCCTTTTTTCAAGAAATGCCTGTCATAAAAGTTAATTGGAATATAAACACATTTGACTGTACAAGTGGAGAATAGAAAAAGACAAACACTGTTTGACACTGTGACATTAAAGATAATGCTGAATTTGGTCGTTCTTCACCACCACCCCACCACCACCACCCACCCCTGCCACCCCCAAATCACAGCCATACTGCCTTACAGACTGGTTTGACTACCACAGTGGACATGAATTGTTCTTACCTGCAGTGACTGAATACAATTGCTAACTAGTGTGACCCAGATCTGTACATCATTCTACAGCACTTTAGACCTAGAAACAAAACTGTGTAGCTCTCATGAAAATTCTATTTTCTTTAATCACATCTTTCATTGGGTTGATCTCTTTTTTTTCTGAAGACTTTGAAGAAACAATTATTCATTAGTCACTGATGAATAGAGTCTGTTTAGCCTTATGCTCTCTATTTCTTTTGCCTTGTTTGAAAAAGTTACTTTGTCAAAGAGTGGAATGTTGAGAATAGATGTGAGTTATCAGACAGGTGTTGGTGGTGGGTGACCTCAGGGTCAGATGGTGCACACTGTGGCTTGGTATGGTCCTGTGTTCATGTCAGCATGGAGGATCTCACAGAAAGCTGACCAGGAATTAAAACGAGTAGATGATAAAGTGTTCAGAAACTTGAAAACATTCAACAGCATACCAGTAGATCCTAAAATTGTTCAGAAACATGAACACATCCAACAACCTACTAGTGGCGATTTTTCATTTTGGGGGTGGGGTGGGGGATGGGTTGTTAGCACCTGATTACTTCAGGCTACAAATCCTTGGAGACAGAGCTGGTAGCTGGTTGAAATGTCTTGTGGACACAGCTGGGGATGGTGACATTTCAAGGAGACCAACAAGTCTTAAAACTTTTCAGAAATTGTATTTATTTCATTTCTAGGTGTTAGTGCTCTATCCCCCTTGCGTTTTTTTTGTTTTGGGGCTGTAGTCAAACTTTTAAGGGCCGAAAAAATGTGGAAAAAATAAGGGATGGGGGTGAAAGGGAAGTGTTGGGGTAAGGAAAAAATTAAAAAGAAGATAATTTTAAAAATTTACCCGGGGTTAATTTTTTAAAACCTTTTTATAAAAGAACCCAGGGGGTAAATTGAAAATTTCCTTTTTTCCTTAAACGAAGATAGACAAGAAAAAAAAAGGTTTTTCCCTTAAAAGTTTTTTTTTTGGTTTTCACCCCCCCCCAAAAAAGAAAACCAAAAAAATTCCCAAAAATTTCCAAACGGGTTTTTTTGTTTTTGGATTTGGCCGCCGGTATTTTTAAATGTTTATGGAGTCAGCAAATAAAAACCAAATTTTTTTCACCCTCCTTTTGTGGTGTTTTTTTTTGGAAATTTTGGCACGGAAAGGGGGGGAGATTAAATTCTTGGGGGTGTTTTTTTTTTGTTTTCCAAAATACCCCTTCTTGACTCCCAAAAATTTTTTTTCGGGTTTTTTCAAACCAAAACATCCCGGCGACAATTTGGGAAAGTTTTTCTCCTTTCGGGGAAATTTTTCTTGTTTGTTTTTCCGCATTTGTGCTCCTGTACTAAAGGGGGGTTTGTGTTCAGGGGCGGGGCACTCCCCTTCTTCCACATTTTTCCCCCTTTTCTTTTGCCGCACCCCACCCCCCCTTTCCCCTTTTTTGTCGGTTGTTTTGGGGGAAAAAGGATCTAAGAGGGAGGGAAATTTTTGATCAAATTTTTTTTGGGGGGGGATTTGGGTGTTTGGGTGTGTATTTTATTTTTTTTGTTTGGGGTTTTGGGGAGAAAAAATTCCGAAGGAGAAAAAGAATTAAAAAAGCATAATTAGTTTCCCCCTCAATTTTTTTCCCCAAAAACAAAAAAAAACTTAAAGTCAGTTAAAAAAAAAAAGGAAGAAACGCGCAAAGAAAAAAAAAATTTTTTAAATTTATGATGAAATAAAAAGGGTTTTTGGGGGTTTTAAAAAGGGAAAGGATTTTAATTAAAAATTTTTTTTTTTTAACAGGTAACCCCCAAAAAACAGAGAGAAAAGAGAGAGAGAGAGGGGGGGGAGGGGGGGGGGGGGGGGGGGTTTTTTGGGGGGGGTTTTGGGGGTGTTTCCCCCCCCCCAAAAGGTTAAAGGGCCCGAAACGCAATCAAAAATTTTTTGGGGGTTTAAAGGTTTGGCATGCCCCGGGGGGGGGGGTCCCCCTAGAGAAAATGTTTTTTTGGGGGGGGCTCCAAAAACGCCAAAAACCACCCTTTAAACCTTTTGTGTACTTGCCGGCTCTGGGGGATTTTTTTCACTTTCCCTTTTTTTAAAAATTTTGGGGGGGGGGGGGGAAGGGGGAAAAACCTTTCCCGGGGAAAAATTTTTTTTATGGAGGGGGGCCCCTTGTTGTGAAATGAAATTTTTTTTGGGTTTTTGTTGGGGTTTTTGGGGGGGGGAAAAACCCCAAAAACTTTTTTGGGGGGTGGCCCCCGCCAGCGGAAAAAAAGGGGGGTCACCCAAAAAAAAAAAAATCAAGGGGGGGGGTTTTTTTGGGGAAAAAGGGTTTCCCCTTAACCCTTCCTTCATTCCCCCCTCCTTTTTTACAATCCCAAGCCAAGAAGCCCGGGTTGCCCAGGAAAGGGCCAGGGGAGAAAAATTTTTTAAAATGGGGGGGGGAAAAACGGTCCTGAAAAAAACGGGGAAAAGGGAAAAAGGAAATTTTGCCCAAAACCAAAAAACCCCGCCTTTTTCCAAAAAAGGGGAAACCCCCAACAACATGTTTAAAGACATGGCGTGGGGGGATGGTGGAAAACCGAAAGGGCCAAAAACCCCCAAAAAATTTTAAAACCTTCCCTAAAAAACAGTTCTAAAAGAACCCAGACAGCATACATGAATACACATGTTAACACACAGTGCAGTTGAACCCCCCCCCCCCCAACACCCCCCCCCAAAAAAAAAATCAGACAGTCAACATTGTAAACAGCTGACACAGAAGAAGGGTGTAGTGATGTGATGAAAAGACAGACATGGTCAATACATGATTAAACTCCCACATACAAGAACACAAGTGCATTTCTTAACACAATTTTTTAAAAACCCAACACAAGTGCATTTCTTAAAAAAAAAATCACAAATGCATTTTTTAAAAGAACACAAAGTGCACTTCTGAAAAGAACACGTGCATTTCTTGGCAGACAGGGTACAGCATTTATAGGGTGCTGCTCATGTGATGACACCTGTGGAAAATTGACAACTGAAACTGTCAATGACTCCCATATTATGTCTTGTTTCAGTTTGTGATTTTGAAAGTGTAGAGGTAACATGGTGAAATCACAAGTCTGTCTTTAGGAAGTGACATGCAAGAGTTGGAGCATAGCTGATAATAGTAGCAGCTAAATAAGTCCATTGCTATTTCTGTATTGTTCAGAGTATAGCCAATAATAGCAGCTGCCAGCAAAAGTACATTCCTAGTTCTGCCCTTGTACAAAGAGTATGGCCAATGATGAGCAGCAACCAGCAAAAGTACATTTTAGTTCTGCCCTTGTACAAAGAGTATAGCCAATACTAGCAGCAGCCAGCAAAAGTACATTCCTAGTTCTGCCCTTGTACAAAGAGTATGGCCAATAATAGCAGCAGCCAGCATGAGTACATTTTAGTTCTGCCCTTGTTCAAAGAGTATAGCCAATAATAGCAGCAGCCAGCAAAAACTCTGTTGCTAGTTCTGCCCTTGTTCAAAGCTGACACCTGTCAGTGCAGTCAGCATCCTGGATAGATTTACATTGGTCAGAGTGATGTCCAAGACCTTCTGCAAACCAGCTTTGAATGAACTGCCTACAAGTGTTATTTTTACTTTTGAAATTTTTTAATTAGATTTTTAAAGTCACTTCAGCCACAGTTGTATTGAAGTCTTCTAAAGTGAATTGCTATGACACATCATACAGGAGTGAGTGTGAACTGCTGTGCACATTCAGCTTTCTCCATTCATGTCAGACATGAATCCCTGTTAGCACATGGAGAAAACAGATTCCAAAACCATGGACACAAAGTTTCACTGCAAGATAGGGAACATCAGATAAACTGAGCTGTCACCAGTGGACAAGTGTCACCAGATACAGTTTCATTGTCCATGTGTCAGTATGTAATTCAGGGCTCCACTATCCATGTGTCAGCAAGTGTAACACACCCATGGAATACAGGCAGCCTGTCTGAATATGTGTCACAATGTCTGTTCCTTGTGTGTTGTGTGTGTGTGTGTTGTGTGTGTGTGTTTCTATTGTGTGTGTGTGTGTGTGTGTGTGTGTGTGTGTGTGTGTGTGTGTGTGTGTGTGTGTGTGTGTGTGTGTGTGTGTGTTATGAGTGTGTTTCTGTTTGTGTGTG
The DNA here is from genome assembly GCA_030674155.1 of Stramonita haemastoma. Classification (NCBI taxonomy): domain Eukaryota; kingdom Metazoa; phylum Mollusca; class Gastropoda; order Neogastropoda; family Muricidae; genus Stramonita; species Stramonita haemastoma. The sequence goes on from CM060336.1 coordinate 347,824, forward strand.
AGTGTGTGTTTGTGTGTGAGTGTGTGTTGTGTGTGTGTATGTGTGTGTGCTTTTGTGTGTGCTTTTGTGTGTATTGTGGTGTGTACATGCAATATATCAAAGATAATAGAATAAGCAATCATAAGTTTTTTAACATCCAGTCCCCGTGTATGCAGTTTTGTAAATGTCATCTTTCCCACTGGCACATGATGGTCTACTCTTACAAAAAGTGGAACAGGATAATAATGTGTGCGCAAGATGTTCTGAATGCATTTGCACTCAGGTCTTGGTTTATAGTCTCATCGAAAGACTTCTTTTGGGGGGGAGGGAGTGGAGTCAGCACTAATGTTAACCCCAGAGGAAAAATCCCCTTGACCAGGAATCAAACATGGGTTGTGAAATTGCGAGCACAATGTTCCAACCACTAGGCTATATCCTGCCCCCTGTGCCTGAGTGTGTGTAAATACACTTCATTGTACAAATACTGTAGCAAACAAAAAATATTTTTCTATCACATGACTAGTGCATCAAGGAGCTGAAGACATCTGAGAATTGGGGGAAGAGTATTGGGCAGGGGGGGGGGAGGAGGGGGTTGATAATGCTGCAAATGTTGTTGTGGACATTGTGTACCACACATGTTCATTCTGTGAGTTGCAAGGTTGGTGTGTGGAGACAGTTGAGGACAGGACTGGGAGGAAGACAGTCAGGACTCTGGCAGAGGTAATTACTCTGTGTGTGTGTGTGTGTGTGTGTGTGTTTGTGTGTGTGTGCATTGTGTGTGCATGTGTGTGTGTGTGTGTGTATTGTGTGTGTGCATTATGTGTGCATGCGTGTGTATGTGTGTGTTTGTGAGTGTATGTGTGTGTGTGTGTGCATGTGTGTGTGCATGTGTGTGTGTTTTCTTTGGCAGACAGGGTGCTGGGGACATTGTTTAAAACATGGCATCAGCAATGTTGTATGTGTGTGTTTGCAGGGTTGCTGTTTCAAAACACAGATTTGTGTGCAATGTAAAGAAAGGTATCTGAACCTCTCTCTCTCTCTCTCTCTCTCTCTCTCTCTCTCTCTCTCTCTCTCTCTCTCTTCTCTCCTCTCTCTCTCTCTCTCTCTCTCTCTCTCTCTCTCTCTCTCTCTCTCTCTACTCTCTCTCTCCCTCTCTCTCTACCTTTCTCTACCTCTCTCTGTGTACCTCTTTCTCAATGTGTGTGTGTGTGTGTCTGTGAAAAAGAACTTCAACTATTTACTCACAAAAAGGTTATTGGCCCAACACATAAAGGGGGTTGCCCAACTGCTTAGTATTTTGAAGAGAGAGAGAGAGAGAGAGAAGAGAGAGAGAGAGAGAGAGAGGAGAGAGAGGAGAGAGAGAGAGAGAGATTGTTTTATAGAGTTCTTTTCATGACCAATTTTAGAGTACTTTAATTTTCTGTGTTTGTTTTTTTTAATTTTCTGTGTTGTTTGTTTATGTCTGTGTTGTGTGTTTTTTGTTTTCCTTTTGTGTGGGTTCATTTTGTGTGTTTTTGGTGTCACAGGTTTGGTGAACCCCAAGACATGTGAAGACAAAGGGAAGGGACAGATGGGGGCTGGAGTCTGACTCTGAGGTGTGTGTATGTGTGTGCGTGTGTTTTATTTTTATTTATTTCATTTTATTCTTTTATATCAAGGATAATAGTATAAGCACTCTTGTCCTTTTTTACATCCAGTCCCTGTGTGTATGCAGTTTTGTAAATGTCATTTGTTCCCACTAGCACATGATGGCCTACTCTTACAAAAAGCAGTAGAGGATATAAGGTGTGCGCAAGATGTTCTGCTTGTGTTCACACACGGCTTTGGTTTATAGTCTCATCCAAAGGACTTTATTTAATTTTATTTATTTACTCTTTTATATCGAGGATAACAGAATAAGCAATCATGTGCTTTTTTTCATCCGGTCCCCGTGTGTATGCAGTTTTGTAACTATTGTCATCTGTTCCCACCGGCACACGATGGCCTACTCTTACAAAAAGTGGAGCAGGATTTAAGGTGTGCGCAAGATGTTCTGCATGTTTTGCACACAGGGCCTTGGTTTAAAGTCTCATCCGAAGAACTTTGGGGCAAGTGTGTGTGTGAAATTAAACATAATTGTAAAAATAGTATTGGGGAAAAAACCATCAATGTTTTCTACCTGATTAGTGCATCAAGAACATAAAATACATCTGGATATGGGGTGATATGCTGCAAATGTTGTTGTGGATATTATGTATATATATATATGTTTATTCTGTGAGTTGCAAGGTTGATGTGTGGAGACGGTGGAGGACAGAAACTGGAGAAATACAGTCAAGATTTTGGCACAGGTGAATATTCTGTGTGTGTGTGTGGGGGGGGGGGGGGTGGATAGGAGGGGTGTTGGGGGGGGGAGGTGGCATCACATTTTACTGATGGTTTCTGTTGCAGACCCAGGGTTTCCATACCAAAGCAATGTGATAATCAGGTGGCTGGAAGACTTTATTTTATCATGTATGTGACCCCCCCCCCCTCTCTCTCTCTCTCTCTCTCTCTCTCTCTCTCTCTCTCTCTCTCTCTCTCTCTCTCTCTCTCTCTCTCTCTCTCTCTCTCTTTCTCTCTCTCTTTGTGTGTGTGTGTGTGTGTGTGTGTGTGTGTGTGTGTGTGTTGTGTGTTTTCTTTTTCATTCTGTAATCTTTATTTTTCAAGAATTACAGAGTAAGTATTCCTATACTTTTATTCATCAGGCCCTTGCCCTAATTAGGGAATAGCAAAACAGCAACAAAAAACCCAACTAAAAACACCATCACTAACAATAACAGTTCAACCTATAATTTTAAAAAAAGTTATACATTCATGTGTGACCGAGTGAGTGAGTGAATAGAGAAGGTACTTCTGTTTTACACAGATCTATTTGATAGATAATTTTAAAGTAATTTAGTTTGGTGTTTCCATTTTTGTGCATTTCTTTTGTTTCTTTTTTTTTTTGGGGGGGGGGGGAGGGGGTTGTCTTTATTTTTTGTCTTTGTTTTTGTGTGTTCATTTTTGTATGTTAAAAAAATAAACATTTTTTCTTTTGCGTTTATCTTTGTGCTCATTTTGTGTGTTCATTTTGTACGCTTTTAATGTCACAGGTTTGGTGAATCTCAAAGACATGTGAAGACAATGGGAAGGGACAGTTGGGGGCTGGTGTCTGCCTCTGAGGTGTGTATTAAAGTACTCATTCTTGTAAAAATATTTTTTTAAGAGATTTTTTTACATTGGGGGGGGGGGGGGGGGCAAGAATACTGCAAATGCATTTGTGGACATTGTGTACACACCTGTTTTATCTGTGAGTTGCAAGGCTGGTGTGTAGAGACAGTGGAAGACAGGACTGGGAGGAAGACAGTCAGGACTCTGGCAGAGGTAATTATTCTTTGTGTGTGTGTGTGTGTTTTTTGTGTTTGTGTTTGTGTGTGTGTGTGGACTGAGTAATGTTGGATTTGTTCCTTGTGCTCCCCCCTTCATTACTTTTCTCCCACCCACCTTCTCCCCAATCTGTCTTTCTCTCCCTCTTTCTCTGGTCTCTCTCCCTCCCCTACTCTCCTCTTCACTAATCCCCCCTCTCTTTTTTTACTTGCATACATACAGACACATATTTTTTTATATGATGTTCCTGTTTTAAAGCTTTAAAAAATCTAAATTTTGAATTGTATCCCCATGTGTCACATTCCCTCACATAATGTGTGGCTTTGCCTCTAGACCAGGGATCCAGTATCAGTCCCTGTGTCTTTGTCTTCCACTTCACAGGGAATGATGGTGTGCTGGTGTTCATTTTGCCCGAGTCTTCAGATTCCACAACAAAACAGTGACTAGCTCACAAGTTTCTCTGTTCATCTCTCAATCATAGGGTATTGGTATGGCATGCAGATCTTGCTCAAGAAAGCAAGATGTTATCCTCATTCCCATTTTTGCCAGAAGCTTCTAATTTTGTTCAGTGCAACACTATTTTGGTTACTTGATTTCTCTCAGTGTGTGCCAATAATAGTGGTTGAGGGTGGGTGGGATGGAAGTAGTGACTATTATTTACACAGAATTGTTTACACAGATTCTTACTTTAGCAAAGGTGATTGGTCAATATTTTTTAACTCTGACCTTCAACAGCCAGCTAGTTTGAAAGCTAACCCAGTGAACTTTTGAGCTAATGTGTCACTCCAAAGTTTATTCTGTGGAATGATGAGGGAGGGG
>CM060336.1:352108-362108 GCA_030674155.1 Stramonita haemastoma
ACACCACACACACACACACACACACACATTTTACAGGTTCTCGTGCATGTCATCAATATCTTGAATCTAAGGGAAATAATCATATGCTTTGAATTCTAAATAAAATCGTATGACGAAACATAAGAGTAATCTATCCACTATAAGGCACATATTTAAACATAATTTTATATTATAGTACCTGGATCATTCTTATGATAATAGTCATAAAATTATGTTCATGAACCTATCGTAACCATGACTAACATAGTTATTCAGCTTTCTTAAAAACACCATTAATTAAACGTTTACATAAAAAAGTTCGATACAAGTGATTATTAAGATATATAGAGTACAAAATATGAAAAAACACAAAAAAAACAACAAGCATTTCTCAATATGGATGATAAACATGTTTATACAATAATTGAGAGAGAGAGAGAAGGTTTGGCTACACTTCCTCTTTAGCTTCCGGGTCATGTAGTACTTTTTATATTAAATGCTTGTCCAAAATAGTTCTGCTGATTTCCACAGATTTTTTAAAGTATGAGAAAAACAACCTTGTGTTCTCGGACTGAGGACACAGAAGCAATGTCAGGTAGTCACGAGAGAGTTGGAAATAATCTTTTTTAAAAAAAAATATTTATTTATTCTTTTATATCGAGGATAGTGGAATAGGTACTCATGCGTTTTTTTACATCCATTCCCCGTGTGTATGCAGTTTTGTAAATGTTCAATTAGAATTAATGATGATTGCATGTGTTTCTACAGTATTGACCCCCAGGGCATACATTTTATCGTGGTTAGGAAGCTAGCAGACGACAAAATGGACTGTGCTGTGTTTCCTACAGAACTTGCTGAAGAAAATTGTAAAAAAAAAAATTAACCTACCAAATTTGTGCAAAATCACAAGATTTTTGAGTCAGAGGATAATCTTTCACAAAAAAGTGTGTGTGTGTGGGGGGGGGGGGGGGGGGGGGATTTCTGTGGATACCTTAGTAGTAGGGTATGAATGCAAGAGTGATATGTGACCCGATTTTATACAATGAGTCTTAACTTGCAGGCAGGGAAATGGAGAGAGGTCCGAAAAAAAGGGAAGGTGGGGTCCGCTCTGTCAATTTTGACTTTTCATCAGAAATGGAATCTGTAGGTAAAAAGGTAAAGGTGTCCCATAACCTATGTGGTCGTAGGGGAGCGAGGTATCAAAAGACCTCAGCTTCTCTAGGGGCCAGCATGTAGAGGGCGGCGCCCATCTCCTCTCCCTCGCTGCTTTACCTTCCCTGACCCTCAAGAGGGCAGGTACCCATTTACAGCTGGGTGAACTGGGGAAATGTACTGAAGCAAAGGCGCACAAACGGTCACCTATCCACTTGGTAACCACGCTGGATGCTGCTTAAATGTTTTATGGGACTTATTTTGATAATAGATGGTGGTGGATTGATGTTTTCAGTCATCTAACCTTATCATATTCTCATGTTTGATCTTTAATTATTGCGCCTTTTTTTGTTTTGTTTGTTTTGTTTTTGTTTGTTTGTTGGTTTTTTTGTTGTTTTTTTCTTTTTTTATTCAAATAAAAATCATCATTGATTCTTATTTATTATTTTCGTTTCTGAATGAGTGCCTTTTTATAACATTACCTTAATATTGTATCTCTGTCTTATTTCTTACCTGTTGTTTGATACTTGGTATGGTTTCTTGCTCTTGGTATTTGGATCATTATAATTGTTGTTGTTTAGTAGAGGCTATCTTTTTATCTTGATGTTATCCCTGAAAAGAGCGGGGACTGGATGTAAAAAAAGCACACGAGTGCTTATCTATTATCCTCGAATAAAAGAATTTTGCCTTAACCTTGGCTTGGGAAAAAGCCAGTGCTCTGACCACTGAGCTATCTGGGCCATGTGGTATCTTTTATAGAGTGCTAGTCAGAAAAAAGTTATGCTGATTTTCACACATATTTTTTAAAGTATGACAACCAGTGCACCCTGTAACTGTTTCTTTATGGGGACTGGGAACATAGAGCAATACATCAGGTAGTGACGAGAAAGTTGGAAATGATCATCAAATGAGGATTGCTCGTGTTCCTACAGTGTTGACCCCACGCATGCATATTGGGATTAGGAAGCTAGCAGACGACAAAGGACTGAGGAGGTACAGTGTTTGGTGAAAATATATATATATCTAAAGTTCAAACCTACCAAATTTGTGTAAAATCACATACGTTTTGAATGAGGGGCTAGTCTTACTGAAAAGGTGGTTTTGATTTCTTTGGATGCCTTAGTATGTGCAGTGTGAATGTAAGAGTGATATAATATAAAAATAGATGGAAAAGTAGTCAAAATCAACACTGGTGTGTTGGAGTGATATATGAAAATAGAAGGAAAAGTAGTCAAAATCAATACTGGTGTGTTGGAGTGATATATGAAAATAGAAGGAAAAGTAGTCAAAATCAATACTGGTGTGTTGGAGTGATATATGAAAAAAAGTAGTCAAAATCAACACTGGTGTGTAGCCAAATGAAAGGGGGTGTAGCCTGTCTAGTAATCCCCGGTATCATCTATCACTTCATTGCGAAAATAGTGGCTGGTGGGCGGGGCTGTGTTTCTCTGCCTGTGATGTAACCAGGCTTTCTACTGTCTGGGTGTGATAGCACTGCTTTTGTTTCTCTTTCTGTGCGTCCTTGTCTTGTCTGTCTGTCTGTCTGTCTGTCTGTCTGTCTGTCTGTCTGTCTCCCTCTCTGTATATATATATATATATATATATATATATATATATATATATATATATATATATATATTATAGGTATGTATTATGTATTAATATGTTGTATGTATGTATGTATGTATGTATGTATGTATGTATGTATGTATGTATGTATGTATGTATGTATGTATGTATGTATGTATGTGTGTATCCTTGTCTGTCAGTCTCTCTGTCTCTGTCTCTCCCCTCTCCTTGTCTGTCTGTCTGCCTGCCTTTTTGTCTGTCTGTCTGTCTGTCTGTCTGTCTGTCTGTCTGTCTCTCTCTCTCTCTGTCTCTCTCTGTCTCTCTCTGTCTCTCTCTGTCTCTCTGTCTCTCTGTCTCTCTGTCTCTCTCTGTCTCTCTCTGTCTCTCTCTTGTCTCTGTCTCTCTCTCTCTCTCTCTCTCTCTCTCTCTCTCTCTCTCTCTCTCTCTCTCTCTCTCTCTCTCTCTCTCTCTCTCTCTCTCTCTCTCTCTCTCTCTCTAAGAGTCAAACCTACAACTTCATGGACTCATGCATGGAATTGAAGTCGAACAGTCCTAATAAACCACTCGGCCATAGACTTAGCATCCTTCTTTTCTTTCTGTGTTCCAATCTATCTCCGCATTTCACTTTGGTTCTTCACGTTCAAAGACATCTTGGCCTTCTAGAGCATTCTCCAGTTTCGTGAATGAACTTCTGCTGTGGAATTAGGTCAGATGGGATGGAAAGGGGAAGGAAAGGGGAAGGGAAGGGGGGGGGAGTGATGAATGGGGAAAGAGGGGGTGGGGAGAGAAGTTTGTGAAAGTAGGACACAGCAGGAAGAGAAAGGAGGATGTGGGAGGTGTTGGGATCTGGGTTTTTTTTCTTTAATCTTTTATTTCGAGGATAATGGAATGAGCACTCATGTGCTGTTTTACATCCAGTCAGTCCCCGTGTATATGCATTTTTGTCAATCTTGTCATCTGTTCCCACCGGCACACAATGGTTTACTTTTTCGAAAAGCGGAACAGGATTTAAAGTGTGCGCAAGATGTTCTGCGTGCGTTGGAACACTGGGTCTACTTGGTTTATAGTCTCTTCCGAAGGACTTTAGGGGAGAGTGGAGTCAGCACTGACGTTAACTCAAGGGGAAAAAATCCCCTTCAACGGGATTCGAACCCGCGTTGTCAGATTGCGAGCGCTATGTTCTAATCAGTAGTTTGTTGGGGTGGGGGGGGTGGGGGTGGGGAGCGAGGGGCGGGGGGGGGGGAGAGAAATATGGAGAGAGTGTTTGGTGTGGAGCACACTAAAGATAACTAGCGTTTTATTGCTCCTAATGGGTGTGTGTATGATCTGCTTTGTTTTTCTGAATAAAGATTTGGCTAAACCAACCAACTAACCAATTAACCAATGAACCAACCACCCACCTACCCAAGCAGCCATCCAGTCAGCCAGCCAACCACCCACCCACCCATCAATCAACTTACCAATTATCCACCCACCCACTCAACCAACTAAACAGAGTGCAAGGAGTTCAGCAAGGGAAGAGTATGAAATTGATATAAGCAATAATCCCCGTGTTTGCCATTCAGAAAAAGAAATAAAGTGATACTTAAGATTTAATGGGGACGAACTGGCTCAATGGTCAGAGCACTCGCTTTCCCCCCAAGCTAAGATTAAGCACCATTAAGCGTGGTGACTTAGTGGATGGGTAACCATTCATGTCCCTTGGTTTCAGTACAGTCCCCCAGCTCACCCAGCTGTCAATGGGTACCTACCCTCTTTAGGGTCAGGGAAGGTAAAGCAGCGAGGGAGAGGAGATGGGCGCCGCCCTCAACATGCTGGCCCCTGGAGAAGCTGAGGTCTCTGACATCTCGCTCTCCAAGGAGGGCGCGGGTTATGGGACACCTTTACATTTTTACCCTGAAATAAATATCAAAAGCAATGGCCTGACATAAAATATAGGCCACTAGACAGCCTTGAGTCTTGCCCTTTTGTATTGCGTGTTGTGGTTAATCTGGGGAATGCTTTGCTATTCTGAGCGCAAGATGAGTGGCATGACACAGCAGCTGCCTTATACACTTCATTCTTTGCCTGCCTGCTTGTGTGTATGCACGCTAATGTGTAGCATGCATGCCCACGATTGTGCATGTTCACACACGTACACACGTGTGTACACATACATACACATGTGGGCACGCACGCGTTTATCTATGTATCTATCGTCTGTCTATGTGTCTTTCTATATGTCTATGTATGTATGTATGTATGTATGTATGTATGTATGTATGTATGTATGTATGTATGTATGTATGTATGTATGTATGTATGTATGTATGTATGTATGTATGTATGTATGTATGCATGTATGTATGTATGTATGCATGTATGCATGTATGTCTGTATGTCTGTATGTATGTATGCATGTATGTATGTATGTATGTCTGTATGTCTGTATGTCTGTATGTATGTATGTATGTATGTATGTATGTATGTATGTATGTATGTATGTATTATGTATGTATTATGTATGTATCTATCTATCTACCTACCTGTCTGTCTGTCTGCCTGCCTGCCTGTCTGTCTGTCTGTTGTCTATCTATCTATCTATCTATCTATCTATCTATCTATCTATCTATCTTATCTATCTATCTATCTATCTATCTATTTATCTATCTATCGATCTATCGATCTATTGAATAATATTTTCTAAGTATATATTTTTATACACGCATACACGCGTGTGTGCGTGTGTGCAGCTTTTGCCCTCCTCTCTCTCTCTCTCTCTCTCTCTCTCTCTCTCTCTCTCTCTCTCTCTCTCTCTCTCTCTCTCTCTCTCTCTCCTCTCTCTCTTCTCTCTCCTCTCTCTCTCTCTCTCTCTCTTCTCTCTCCCGATATTCTGGAGGAGTGATTGTTATGGTGAGAAAGAGGTATGCCTGCTATGTTGATAAGGTTGATGTAAAATATGATAATACAGTTGTGCTTAATATTCAAAAAGATTTGTTACAAACTGATAAAGATGTATTGCTAATTTGTACTTACATACCTCCATATGATTCTATGTTTTGGAAACATCACCAAAATGGCTATGGTATGGAAATGCTAGAGCAGTGCATATTTGACTTGCAGGAATTGAATGATGATTTTTATGTTCTATTGACAGGTGATTTGAATGCAAGAACAGCATGTGTGAACAATTCTTTTTCAGATGATGAGTTGGATTGGGAGTTGAGAACAGTGTGTGTCACAAGTGATTTTTTCAAGAAATTCACAAGATAAACAAACAAATATCTTTGGCAATCAGCTACTCGAAATATGTAATATGTTTGACTTTTTGATTTTGAATGGTCTGTGTCAACATGATTTTGATGATGGGTTTACATACATTTCATCCTCAGGAGCCAGCACTGTTGACTATTTTATCATGTCTTGTGAATGGTATGCATCTGTTGATATTGTAACTGTAGACATAAAAAGTACTACAGAATCAGATCATCTGCCTGTTTTTATGAGGGTTAATTTGAAAACCAATGTGACCAACCAAAGTGTTGAACAAGCAGACAAAGAGGAACATAGTGTAGTAGAAAAAATAGTTTGGAAAGATGATAAGAAAGAAGAATTTATTGAATCACTCAACAGCCTTAGCATGCAGAATAAAATTGTCAGGGCCTTAAATCTACTTGACAATGACATAGATGATGCTCTGGAGCTGTTTACACAATGTCTGAATGAGGCTAGTAGTTGTATGCTTACTAGATGTCATAACTCTCAGAATAAACGGTCAAAATGGTTTGATGTTGAATGTTATCAGGTTAAAAAAGAGACAAGAAGAGCCTTGAATTTATTCAGAAAAACGAAAGATGAAAATGACAGACAAATTTATGTTACAGCACGGAAAAAGTATAGACAGTTATTAAAGTCCAAGCGCCAATCATTCAGAAAACAAAAGGTAGAGTCTCTAGCAAGCAATAGTTCAAATTCAGCACTGTTTTGGAAAGAGCTTCGAAGTATGGGATGTGCTAACAGAAATAGAGTTACCAACAATATAAATTCTACAGAGTGGGTTAATTATTTCAAAGAGGTATTCCAAAGCAATAAAGGTATATTTAATAACTGTTTACAGACAGAAGTAGATTTGTTAGAAGGAAATGAACATGAACTAAACAGAGAAATTACAAAAGAGGAAATAAATACAGCTATACACAAACTGAAGTCTGGTAAGGCATGTGGGATTGATGAAATTACTGCGGAAATGCTAAAAAATGGAACTAGCGAAGCTAAACAGTTCATATTCAAGCTTTTTAATACTATATTCAATAAAGGTATATATCCACAGATCTGGTCTAAAGCCATTATTATTCCAATTTATAAAAAAGGGGATCCAGAGTTAGTAGATAATTATAGAGGAGTATCATTACTGAGTATTTTATCCAAATGTTATACTTCTATACTAAACGCAAGATTGTATTCCTGGCTAGAAAATAATCACTTGATCTGTGAAAACCAAGCAGGTTTTAGGAAGAGATATTCTACAGTAGACCAGATTTTCAATCTATATTCAATTGTCCAGAAGTGTATGTCCAAGAAAGGTCAAAAACTGTATGTTGCTTTTGTTGATTTCAAAAAAGCCTTTGACTCGATTAAACATGATAAACTTTTGAACTGTATAAAAAGTCAGGGGATAAAGGGAAAATTTCTTGCTTCACTATCAGCCATGTATAGCTCCTTATTATCTTGTATCCGAATGAATAGCCAGTTATCAGATTTTTTTGAATGTCCAGTAGGAGTCAGGCAAGGTTGTGTTCTAAGCCCCACGTTGTTTTCAATATTTATCAACCAGCTAGCTAATGATATCAATGAACAAGGAATACATGGGGTTCAGTTGCTACCCAATAGCATGGATATTTTTATTCTGTTGTTTGCAGATGATGTTGCACTATTTTCAACAACCCCAGGAGGTTTGTAGCATCAATTAAACATTTTGAAAGACTGTTGTAATGATTTACAGTTAAGTGTTAACATTAATAAAACGAAGGTGATGGTCTTTAGAAAAGGTGGATTTCTGTCAAAACAGGAGCAATGGTATTACAATGGTATTAGGTTAGAAGTTGTAAATCAGTATTGCTATTTAGGGTTCAGTTTTACAACAAAGGTTAGCTGTAAATTAGGTACAGAGCATTTAGTTACGAAGGGAAGGAAGGCAGTGGGTCAGCTAAATAAAGTATTTCACAGGTTTAAAGAGATGAATGCTAGTACCTTCTTCAAGATTTTCGATACTAAGATTCAGCCAATTTTATTGTATTCATCAGAAATATGGGGCACAAACAGACTAGAACACATCGAGAAAATTCATTTGATGGCATGTAAAAGATTTTTAGGAGTACCTGTAAGAACACCCATAAGATGGTATACGGAGATTTAGGTAGATATCCACTTTATGTCAATTCATGTACAAGAACTATTAAGTACTGGTTAAAACTATTGCAAATAGATCAAAACAGAATACCATATAATGCCTACTGCATGCTGTTAGAGCTAGATAGAAATGGTAAATACTGCTGGATTTCAAAAATAGGGAAAATTTTATGTGAAACCGGTTTTAACATTGTTTGGATGCAACAAGGTGTTGGGGATGTAAAACTTTTCTTAGGTATGTTTAAGCAAAGATTAGTAGATATGTTCATTCAAGAATGGGATGGAACTATAAGAGATAAAGATAGGTATGACCATTACAGATCATTTAAAAGTATTTTTGTAAAAGAGCAGTATATAAACTCTATGGATGTCTACTGCTTTCGAGTAGCAATCACACAAGCAAGATTTAATGTTCTACCCCTTAATAATAATGTATATAGATATAGTGAGAATGATGGAGAAAAAATGTGTCCTTTTTGTAAAACAAAAGTTGAAAATGAAGCCCACTTTCTTTGGGAATGTTGTATATACACTGGCTTAAGAGAAAAGTTCTTAAGTGAGTGTATCAACGTACCTTTGCCCGATCTGTTCAAAGCAACAAATGATGAGTACAGGCATAGTTTGTCAAGATATATTTTTCACTCTATTAATAAAAGGAAGACAATGCTAATTCAAGATGTATATTAAAAAATGTTACGATTCGATACGTAATTGATGTGCATGATTTCCTTAATTTTCCCGAAACATCATAATTTTGTGATTTGGTTATGCTTAATGTCATAATCATGATTTAGAATAACGTGTGTTTTGCTTCTTTGATCAGTTATGAATCAAACCTTTTGTGCATTTTGCTTTGCCAGTTATATGAATGAACACTTTATTACATCCCAAGCCCATGAAATGTATTGTGGTCCATGGCCAATGTACATTAAATCATTTCAGTGTTCAGTGTTCAGTGTTCAGTGTGTTCTCTCTCTCTCTCTCTCTCTCTCTCTCTCTCTCTCTCTCTCTCTCTCTCTCTCTCTCTCTCTCTCCAAGGATCCTAACCCTTTCTCCTGTTTTGGTGTCAAATCAAATCTCCAGCCTGAGGTGTCAGAGACCTAAAAGAAGCCACACACTATGGAATGAGGTCATCCCCTGTTTGTGGGTCAGTACAGTGGCAGAGCTTTATTTGGTCAGACAGATGTGACTTTCCCCCCCCCCCCCCCCAATGCCTTTTCTTGGGTGCACCTTTATCTCCCCATCTCCTTTTTGTTTGTTTGTTTCAGTAGAATTATAGTCCTTTCCAGCAAAGCTGATATCAGGACTTGCAGCCGCGAACCAGGAAGTCGGAGGTCCCACGCTCCCGCAAGCTCTTCCACCTCAGCACTTCGGGCCACCCCAAAAATGTTACAATTTGCAGAAATTGTATGAAGCTGCCCCCATCTCCTCCCCCACCCCTCCAGTCTTATATTTTTGGCTACACTCCTGCTCCAGCTTGTAGGTCATGCAGTATCTTTTATAGAGTGCTAGTCGGAATTTTTTTTAGTGGTTTTCACAGATTTTTTTTTAAAGTTTGAAAAAAATGCAGGTGTATTAATTTTGTTTTGGTGATTGAGGACATAGAGGTATACAGGTAGTTACGAGAAAGTTGGAAATGATCATCAAATGAGGATTGCTTGTGTTCCTACAGCATTGACACTGTGCATGCATTATATTGTAGTTAGAAAGCTAGCAGACGACAAATGGACAGAGGAGGGGGTAGTACCCGAGTTTGCTGAAAAAATTAAAACCTACAAAGTTTGTGCAAAATCGCATGAGTTTTGAGTCTTTTACAAAAATGTGGTTTTTTAACATTTCTGTCGATGCCATGGTACCTGTAGTATGAATGCAAGAGTGATATTTACAGAAAAGCAGAAGGAACAGAGACAAA
>CM060336.1:367108-372108 GCA_030674155.1 Stramonita haemastoma
AGATGGAAAAAGAGGCAGACCACCAACATCCTACATTGCCAACATCACTGAGGTCAGTGGTCTGGGAGGGCTACAGGAGATGGTAGAACTCAGCAGAGACAGAGAGAGATGGTGAACCCTGGTGGCATTGAGTGGAGCTCCTACCGACGACAGCGGCGATGGAGACAGTGGAGTTGTTTGGGTGGTTTTGCAATCCAGTGTACATCTAAAGTATTATGTAAAAACAAAACAAAGCATAAGAATCTACAATCCTAAAAAGAAGAACATTCACAAACTGAAAAAAAAGAAGATGTTTTGCAGTATATCATTTGCGCTGAGAAAAAAGTATAAGTAACAGAATAAACGCGAATATAGCTTCTTTCTATACACAAATACTTCATGTTGATGATAATTCTGATTAGCATTTTTACTTCTTTTTACACCACTTTATGTCACAGCAGATTTCTCTGTGTGAAATTCGGGCTGCTCTCACCGGGGAGAGCGCGTCGCCCCTAAAGCAGAGCCACCCATGCATCATTTTTTTCTTGTCCTGTCTGCAACTGTATTTGTTTTCATATCACAGTAGCTTTTTTCTACATAATTTTGCTTCTCTTGTTGCCGTGGGTTCTTTTACGCGCGCTGAATAATTACATGTAACACACAGGACCTCGGTTTATCGTCTCATCCGAAAGACTAGCACCAAGACCACCGCTTATGGTCTAATGGATGGGGGAACGTTTTGGGCCCAAGCTACTACACACACTTCCGACACGGACTTTTCGCTTTTTAGGCAGGCGCGTTATCTCCAGACCATTTATCCTTGTTGCTAGGGCAACAGAAAATTTTCTAAATGTCTTGCAGAATTTACATTATTTATAATTAAAGAACAATCTGTATTCATTTCAGCAAGAATGTTAGAACGGTATATAAAGAAAATTATGTCAGAATGTGTGTATGTAAAATATCTCAGGATTATTGTGTTACTTGTTGTCCTGTCAAGGTTATATTTGTGTTTTTGTGTCATCTAAAAAAATATGTTTAAACCAAAATCTGATGTAACGTAAAAAGGTAAAGGTGTCCCATAACCTATGTGGCCGTAGGGGAGCGAGGCGTCAGAAACCTCAGCTTCTCCAGGGGCCAGCATATTGAGGACGGCGCCCATCTCCTCTCCCTAGCTGCTTTACCTTCCCTGACCCCAAAGAGGGCAGGTACCCATTTACAGCTGGGTGAACTGGGGGATTGTACTGAAACCAAGGCGCGATAACAGTCACCCATCCACTTGGTAACCACGCTCGATGCTGCTTAACCTTTGCTTGGGGGAAAGTGAGTGCTCTGACCACATAGCTACCCCGTCCCCATGTAACGTACAGAGCCTTTAAACCGAGACTCTCAAACCTCCAGTCTCTTATCAAGGAAACGCTCTTTTACAAGCTGACTTGCCTTTGCCTTTAAACTCAAAACTGACTTGCCTTTGCCTTTAAACTCAAAACTGACTTGCCTTTCCCTATAAACTCAAAACTGACTTGCCTTTGCCTTTAAACTCAAAACTGACTTGCCTTTGCCTTTACACTCAAAACTGACTTGCCTTTCCCTATAAACTCAAAACTGACTTGCCTTTCCCTGTAAACTCAAAACTGACTTGCCTTTCCATGTAAACTCAAAACTGACTTGCTTTTCCCTGTAAACTCAAAACTGACTTGCCTTTCCCTGTAAACTCAAAACTGACTTGCTTTTCCCTATAAACTCAAAACTGACTTGCCTTTCCCTGTAAACTCAAAACTGACTTGCCTTTCCCTGTAAACTCAAAACTGACTTGCTTTTCCCTATAAACTCCAAACTGACTTGCCTTTCCCTGTAAACTCCAAACTGACTTGCCTTTCCCTTTAAGCTCTGTAAGGGAGGAATGAGTCAGGACACTGTACTAAATGTTTCATGCCGTGCAGTCTTAGAGAAAGCTGATTCCTGCAAACCCTGTGCTTCTCTAGGGAAGGGGGCTGAGGTCAGACGACAATGTGGCCGCAAATGGACTCAATCACACACGCTATTCTCTAGAGAACGACCCCATGCAAACCCTGCAAGGTCACCCCCAGTCCAGTATAATTATTCTGACCACTCACGCTGGACAATGACCATTGCCTTCTAAACTGTACACAGCCTGGGTTTGTTCCATACTGCGGACTGATAGAGTAAAAGTGGTTTAGTCGGTCTCTAAAGGACAAGGTTGTTTTAAGGAAATCTGGTTTTGGGTTTTATCTCATTTTATGTGTGATCGATGTGGGTTTTTCCCACAGTGGTGCCGGTCCTGGGTTGACCCTTAAATAAGGTTGACCAGGGCGTCGATATTAGCAAAGACAGTAAAGTTGGTTTTATACCCCGTTTTAATCTGTATATAGTTGCACAAGTTTTAATCTGAGTTTTAAATTTGACGAGGTGACAGCCCCGATATGGCCTGTGTGGTCGGCGGGGACATAAACAACTTGATTGGATTGGACCAAGCAAAATAAACAGCCCATAAACCGCGAAGCAAAGTGCTGAGGAATTGTACAGCACTGTTTCCACTGCATCAGGACCAGGAACCGGTTTGATGAAAGACAATCTGCAGTTGTCCAACTGCCGTTGGTTGTTCGACGACATCGGGTTTATTGAGGTCATTCCACTGTACTGCAGTGAAGCAATCCGCCCCATGCATAGGTGACGTCTGCTGTGATGCTTCTCCTCCCCCCCCCCCCCCCCCCCCACCAATACTTTGTTTGTGCAATTGTAAAAACTGTTAACAAATTTACGAAAAAAATATCCACATTTTTTGAATGAGTTAAACCTAATGAATCGCATTGCACCAGGGGGAAATTTCAAGTTGTTAATATTTTATTAATTGGCGATAAATAAACTCTTTGACACAAAAAACTTTCAAAATTGGACATATCAATATTAAGTTATTACACGTTGAAATGGGAGACTGCCGAGAGTGACAAAATGATAAATAAATGGACAAGTTTTACATCGCAATAGGTAGTCAAAATAAGGGCTTGGGTGATTTGAAACATTTTGCAGAACATCTTGTGCACACATTATATCCTGTTCCGGTTTTTGTAAGAGTAGGCCATTGTGAGCCGGTGGGAACAGATGACATTTACAAAGCTGCATACACACGGGGACTGGATGTAAAAAAAAAGCACATGAGTGCTTATTCCATTATCCTCGATATAAAAGAATAAACGAAAACAGTGAAACACGTTTCTCAGGAAAAAGAAAACCAAAGTAGGCCTTGAGACTTCAATACAAGGTAGAAGAATGGCTATAGTTTTATCACCAATCAAAATCTCAACATAACAACCTGACCCCCTACCAGCCTGAAATGTCTCCTAGCGGAAAAGTGGGTCAGGTGCAAAGCGACTCATTAGTTTTCGTAATGGAGCGTCATTTTAAGAAACTACGTCACTGTTTCTTCTTCATCATCGAGCACTCAGCCGGTAACACTTTTTGTCTGTCATAAGAAAAAAATCGAACTGAATGTCAGTCATTCGGATGTGACTATAAACCGAGGCCCCGTGTACGAACGCACGCAGAACATCTTGCGCACATGTTAAAACCTCGTTCCGCCTTTCGGAAGAGCAGGCCATTGTGTGCCGGTAAGAGCGGATGAAAAAATTATATAAAAACCCCAAACCCAGCATGCACACAGGTGTCGTGTTTAGACACCATCCCTGAGGAAAAATTGGGGAGTTGGAGTCCCCAGGGCGGCTCGGGGATCTGTGCGTGTGTGTGTGTGTGTGTGTGTGTGTGTGTGTGTGTGTGTGTGTGTATAATAGATAATGGGTAGGCGCTGCACTTGTGGCGACGCGCTCTCCCAGGGGAGAG
The DNA here is from genome assembly GCA_030674155.1 of Stramonita haemastoma. Classification (NCBI taxonomy): domain Eukaryota; kingdom Metazoa; phylum Mollusca; class Gastropoda; order Neogastropoda; family Muricidae; genus Stramonita; species Stramonita haemastoma. The sequence continues at coordinate 370,946 of CM060336.1, forward strand.
CAGCCCGACATTCACGCAGAGAAATCTGCTGTGACATAAAGTGATATAAAATAAAACAGATAAAAATAATAAGAGCGAAAACGCGTTGTGCTGCTGTTAAACACCTGACAAGTCAGGCCCAGCACAGCAGCACTTCAGCGTGGGAGAGTATTTCTATCTGTAAAAGTTTTTCTGTTTCGTGGGGGGGGGGGGGGGGGGAGGCAGAAGAATGGACCAAGAAGGCAGAAAAAATACACACGAAGGAGGTAGCTTGAAGAAAAGGACACTAGGCATAAAAACAAAAGAGAGGGATGGAAAAGAGGGAATTCTTAGCGCAGAATTTCCAGAATGTGGGGATGCTATTTATACTGACAGGGTCCCCCCGGCATCCCCGCTGGGGAACAGAAACACTCACACGCCACACACATTGCATGCACTCGCAGCAACCTGTACTCTACGAGTACAAGAGAATCAAAAGAAGACAAAAAGACTTGTTGAAAAGTTTGTGTTCTTTTTTTTGATTAAAGTAGAAGCTAACTGGCAATATCAGAGAGAAAGTTCGGATCATTGAAATCAACAACAGCCACAACAACAAGAAGAAAAAAATAATAATGACACAGACCTTGATTTCATAAGGAGAGAAAATTCTCAAACAGCTGCTGCAACTTGCGACAGACTCGTAGGAAGATACACACGCTCCCATCCAAGAAAAGAGAAAAAAGAAGGAAAAAAAGTCCATTTCTTTTCAATGAAATGATTCCAAGCCGTTTGTAATACCACGCAAGGGAACACACACACACACACACACACGCACACACACACACACACTCGCGCGCACGCAACACACACACACTCACATACACACATACACACACATCTACACACACACGCACAACACACACGACATAACATCACACACACATACACACATACCTACATACACACACAACACACACGCACACTCGCGCGCGCGCGCGCGCACACACACACACACACACACACACACACACACACACACACACACAGACCTACAACTCTAGACACACACACACACACACACACACACACACACACACACACACACACACACACACACACACATATGCACGCACGCACACACATATAGCACACACACCCAAACACACACACACGCGCGCGCACGCACGCACACACGCACAGAGAGA
>CM060336.1:374608-377108 GCA_030674155.1 Stramonita haemastoma
AGTCCCATGTCCCAAAGGACGTAGGGGGGACATGAGAGAAGACGCAACAGAGATCTTTTTCCATGCTTCACGATCCTGTGTGGCTAGTAGGAGGTGTTGCAGGGGTTGGGCGGTCCAGTCTTTGATGTTGTCAACCCATGATTTCTTTTGGTGGCCTCTTCTTCTCTTGCCCTCGACTGTTCCTTGCAGGATGGTTTTTGCTAGGGTGTTGTGTCTTGTGGTGTGACCAAACCACATCAGCTTTCTCCTCTTTATGGTGGAGAGCAAAGGCTCTTGGGGGCCCACACGCTTTTTGATTTCTTCTTTCACATAGTTATTGGTCTTGTGTTCTTTGTATGATATTTTGAGGAGTCTTCTGTGGCACTTGTTCTCAAATGCTTGGATTCTCCTCTCTAACTCTGCTGTCAGAGTCCATGATTCACAGCCATATAGGAGGATAGATATCACGAGGGATTTGTAAAGGTGGTATTTGGTGCAGAAGCTGATGTTGTTGCTTCTGATGATCTTCTCGAGTCTGACTAGAGCAGATGTTGCTGTTGCAATGCGAGCTTTCACTTCATTGTTTGATGTGCCATCTTTTGTTAGGATGGAGCCTAAGTATTTGAATTCGCTCACCTCTTCTAGTGTTTCTCCATTCATCTTTATTTCCGTGATGTCATTACTCGCGCTGTTGACCATGATCTTTGATTTCTCTGTACTGACCTCCATGCCGTATGCGCTCGCTCGATCTGTTAAATTGTCTGTGAGGATTTGCAGTTCTTGTTTGCTGCTGCCCATGAGGTCAATGTCATCTGCAAATCTGAGGTTGCAAAGGGGTCTTCCACCAATGGAGATGGAAGTGTGGTGGTTTTGCAGTGTCTCTGTCATGATGTTTTCGAGGAAGAGGTTGAAGAGTACAGGTGAGAGAAGGCAGCCCTGGCGAACCCCAACCGTGGTCTTGAAGAACTCGCCCACGTGATTATTCATAAAAACTGCACTTTCTGCATTCTCGTACAGAGCTTTGATGACTTCAATTAGACAGCTGTCAATGTTGAAGTGCCTGAGTACTTGCCAGAGGCCGTCATGCCATACCCTGTCAAAGGCCTTTTTGAAGTCTATGAAATTGTGGTACAAGTCTTTTTGGTGTTGGAGATGCTTCTCTATCAGAATTCTCAGATTGAAAATTTGTTCCATTGTGCTGCGTTTTGGTCTAAAGCCCGCTTGTTCTTCTGCCAGGAGTTTTTCCGCTTGGTTTTTCAGTCTGTTGAGGACTACCTGCAGCATGATCTTGCTAGGATGACTTATGAGACTGATGGTTCTGTAGTTCTGGCATTGTTTGAGGTTTCCTTTCTTTGGCAGGGGTATTACAAGAGACTGTGTCCATTCTTTTGGCCATTCTTTGGTGTCGTGGATCTTCTGACAAAGTTCTGTGAATCGCCTTGCTGTTTCATTCCCTCCATTTTTTATGAGTTCAGCTGGGATGTTATCGATTCCAGGGGACTTCCCCTTCTTCAATTGTCTAATAGCTGCATCTACTTCACACCTTAGTATTGGTGGGTCTTTATCTTGGTGTTCAGGGGGTTTGTCAGAAACTATGTTGGTATCTGGGCGTAGTGGGTAGTTGTACAATCCCTCACAGTATTCTGTCCAGCGTTGGAGGATGGCATTGTTTTCCGTTAAAAGATTTCCTTCTTTGTCTTCAATAACAGAGGCTTTAGGCTGTGTGGTTTTCGTTAGTGCTTTCAAAGTGTCGTAAGCTGTTTTGCTGTTTCCCTTGGTCATTCCAGCTTCGATGTTGTTGCATTGTTCTTCTATCCACGCTTCTTTGGCTTCTCTCATCTTTTTCCTCACTTCTCTGTGGCTATCCATGTACTTCTTGTAAGCTTCTTGACTTGTGAACTTTTGTTTTTTAAGTTCTCTTCTTTTGTCGCAGAGGTCAAGAACCTCATTTGTCACCCAAGGTTGTTTCTTTGTTCTGCTTCTTCCTAATGTTTCTTCTGCTGCTGTCGTTAGCACTTCTTTGATGTTGTTGGCCAATGTGTCCACATCATTGTCGATGGCTGTGAGTGCGGCGAACTTTCCTCCAATGTTGGCTTGGAAGATCTCAACCACTGTTGGGTCTTTCAGTTTTTCCAGGTCGAATCTTATGCGTGGGCTTTTTGGCTGTTGTTTTGCTTTCAGTTTCAGCCTGATGGTGGTAAGTACAAGGTCGTGGTCACTGCCAATGTCAGCTCCTGGGAATGTTCTTGTGTTTGCCTTGTTTATGCTGGATTTGAATCTTTGGGGTGACAGAATGTAATCAATTTGATTATGAATCAGACCATTTGGTGAGTGCCAGGTTGATGTTCTGGATGGCTTGTGAGGGTGGAGTGTGTTAGCCAAAGTCAGTTTGTGCTTCTTTGCGAATTCCAGCAGCCGCTGTCCTCTGTCATTTGTTTCTCCCAGTCCAAATCGTCCTGTGGTTCCTGCCCAGGTGTCATAGGCATCAGGTCCCACCTTAGCATTCCAGTCGCCTTCCACA
>CM060336.1:382108-384608 GCA_030674155.1 Stramonita haemastoma
CATGCGCACAGGTTAAAACCTGTTCCGCTTTTCGGAAGAGTAGGCCATTGTGTGCCAGTGGGAAGGGATGACAAAATTGACAACACTGCATACACACAGGGGCTAGATGTAAAAAAAAAAAAAAGCACATGAGTGATTATTCCATTGTCCTTGAAATAAAAGAATAAATGAATGAATCAATCAATAGATATTAATAAACCCTCAAAATAAATTGATAACATAGACAATCAACCAATCAATCAAAAAAATGAATGAAGATAAATTAACAAATAAATAGATAAATGATTAAATAGATAAATATAAAGATAACTAAAATAAATGAATAAATAAATGATAGCTGGATCAGAAAAGGCAGCTGTAAAACGTGCGTGTTTTCTTCGTCCGTTATGAAACGAATATTTTCTATATATAAACACACATATATTTGTTTTCTTTTTTTCAGCTTTGTCGTTCACACTGGCTTGTTTACCAAGTTTAAAGAGCTTTCACCCCACGTCAGAAGATTGTGAAGCCTAGGGACTCGTTTCAAAATAAACCATCGATTTCTAAATACATTAAAAAGGCGCACCTACGTGCATTTCCTCGTGATGGTTTTAACCTAGTGAAAAATGAAAGATGAGATGATCAAGTTAGTGTGTGTGTGTGTGTGTGTGTGTGGTGTGTGTGTGTGTGTGTGTGTGTGCGTGTGTGTGTGTGTGTGTGTGTGTGTGTGTGTGTGTGTGTGTGTGTGTGTGTGTGTGTGTGTGTGTGTGTGTGTGTGTGTGTCTGTGTGTGTGTCTGTGTCTATGTCTGTGTCTGTGTCTGTGTGTCTCTGTGTGTGTGTGTGTGTGTGTGTTTATTTATTAATTTATCTATTCTTTTATATTGAGGATAATGGAATAAGCACTTATGTGCTATTTTACAGCTAGTCCCGTGTGTATGCAGCTTTGTCAATTTTGTCATCTATTCCCACCGGCACACAATGGCCTGTTCTTTCGAAAAGCGGGACAGGATTTAACGTGTGCGCAAGATGTTCTGTGTTCTGTGTGCGGTCGCACACGGGGCCTCGGTTTAAAGTCTTATCCGAAGGACTTTTGGGGAGAGTGGAGTCAGCACTGATGTTAACTCCAGGGGGAAAATCCCCTCGAACGGGAATCGAACCCGGGTCGTCAAATTGCCAGCGTCGTCAAAATGTTCTGACCACTGGGATTTCACGTGCACGTTCATTTGTTCATTTATTCTTTTATTTCGAGGATAGTGGAATGTGTGTGTGTGTGTGTGTGTGTGTGTGTGTGTGTGTGTGTGTGTGTGTGTGTGTGTGTGTGTGTGTGTGTGTGTGTGTGTGTGTGTGTGTGTGTGTGTGTGTGTGTGTGCAGTTTTGTCAATTTAGTCATCCGTTCCCATCGGCCTACAATGGCCTACCCTTCCAAAAAGCGGGACGGGTTTTAACGTGTGCGCAAGATGTTTTTTGCATGCGTTCACACATGGGACCTCTTTATAGCCTCATCCGAAGGAATTTGGGGAGAGTGGAGTCAGCACTGATATTATCTTCAGAGGAAAAATCCTCTTGAGTGAGATTCGAACCCGGGTCAGCAGATCACGAGCGCATCACTCTGACCACCAGGCTGTCCCGTCCCCCATAAAGGTGGGATGCTAGTTATGCTGGATGAGACTATTAACCGAGGCCCCGTGCGTCGAACGCACGCAGAACAACTTGCGAACACGTTAAATCCTGTTCCGCTTTTCGTAAGAGTAGACCATTGCGTACCGGTGGGAACAGATGACAAGATTGATAAAACTGCATATACACAGGGACTGGAGGTTAAAAAAAAAAAGCACACGAGTGCTCATTTCTTTATCTTCGAAATAAAAGAATAGAGACACCTCCCTCCCCCCCCCCTCCTGGCATCTCCCCGTGGGAATATTGTGTTGTTTTGTTATTTATTTTTGTTTGTTTATTTTCCAGACTCAAGGCCAAGCTAAGACCATTGCCCCAGAGATATATTGACAGCTGACCTTCACTCCCACACAGAGATAAATCTTGCTTAGGCCTAATCCGAACCACCTACTTCTCGTCACAACTCCTTAGAAAACAACACAACCAAACAAATCAAGGTTCCACCTACACACACACCCACACCCAGACACACACACACACACACACACACACACACACACACACACACACACACATAGACACACACACACACACATAGACACACACACACATAGACACACACACACACAGACACACAGACGCACACACACACACACAGACACACACACAGACGCAGACACACACACACACACATACACTCACAGACAGACACAGACACAGACACAGACACACACACACACATACACACACACACACAAACACACACACACTCGTGCATTTTCGTGTGTCTGTGCTTGTGCAATTGGTAAGCACACACGCACCTTGAGTAAGTCATACATGCACACAGGCAGGAAAGGTTAAGGAGTATTCAATATATGTGGCGAATGCAATACATAATGCATA
>CM060336.1:389608-397108 GCA_030674155.1 Stramonita haemastoma
GACACAGACGCAGACACACACACATACACACACACACACACACACACACACACACACACACACACACACACACACACACACACACACACACACACACACACACACACACTCACGATTCAATATTTAATTCCTTTCACCCCTTTTGGGGCATGGAGGATAACAAACAAGTTCAACAGGAGAAAAGAAACCTTACAGCAAAACATCCAAAAGTATTATCAATATCAACAGGAACTGAAAAGCAAGAATTCATCGCAAAATAATAAACAAACAGTATTAAAGACTCAGGACATTTTTTTTAAAGGTATGTAAATTTCTGTAAAAGACACAATCTACACTGGTTAAAGGCATCAAATCAAAATTTTTTTTAAATACATGGAACTCTTATGAATTTTGATAGAGACAGAAGAACTTTTCGAGATTTACATTTCATCAACCGGCAAAAATTATAACTGGACATGGGTTGACGAAAATGCTGAGGAATAAAATCTTGCCGTAAATGTGTAAACTGGGGACTTTCCATGATAAAATTAAATTCATCCCCTATAACAGACATTTTTTTTTATTGCATTTTGAACATACTCTTTCTTCCCGTGGTATGTTATGGAAACTACCAACCTCAATAGGAAGTTTGTGACAACTGCAACGAAATTTCATAAGAGTGTAAACATATACATCCGGTACACACACACACACACACACACACACACACACACACACACACACACACACACACACACACACACACACACACACACACACACACACACACACACACACACACACATACACACACAGGGGGGGGAGAGTTTGATGGATAGAGGGAGGGAGGGGGAGGCAGAGAGGCAGAAAGAGAGACATGGGAAGGGAGGGAGAGAGGTAGGGAGGAGAAGAGAGAGTGAGGAGAGAGAGAGAGAGAGGGGGGGGAGAGGGAAGGAGAGAGAGAGAGAGAGAGAGAGAACAATGAACAATGAACAATGAACAATGAACAAATTTTATTTAAAGAGGGTAATGGCATAAGCAAACATGCTTTTTTACAACCAGCCCTCTGGGGAAAAAAAAAAAAAAACAAAAAAAAAACACACACACAAAAAAAACCCCAACAAACTGAATAAATTATTTATAAAAAAAAAAAAAAAGGCATAGCAATAGCGAACAAACTGCACATAGACATTATATGAGTGAAGACAAAGGGAAAAATAATAACAACAACAACAACAACAACAATAATAATAATAATAATAATAATAATAATAATAATAATAATAATAATAATAATAATAATAATAATAATATATATCCATGACATCATCCAAATGCAATAAACATTTTCTACGCCTATATCGTTATCTTTTACAAAACAAGCGTACAAAATCACAAAATCAGATTAGAAAATAAACAAAGAAAAGATGATTGACTAGAGAGAAGAGTAGAGTAGAATAGAATAGAGTAAAGTAGAGTAGAGTAGAGTAGAGACAGAGAAGGGATAGACAGACAGAGGAGAGATAGAATATAAACAGGTGGGCGGACAAAAGACAAATTTCACAGGCAGACAGACAGACAGACAGACAGCGAATGACAGACAGCAAAGAGAGAGACATATGAAAAACATGATTGAATGAAGTCATGGCAAACATCACTGACATTTTGTCTCACCAACAAGAAAAAAAAAAAAAAAATTGTAGGACAAGATCATCAGCAAATCACTGGCAGCCTTTCATTCATAAGAAAATGTTTCAATGATTTTTTAAAGTTTTGCATAGAGGTTATGCTTTTTAAGTATGCAGGCAGGTTATTCCAGTAAGTGCCACCGCTATAAATAAGACTACTTTTAAACAAATCAATTCTTGGTTTTGGCACAGTAAATTTGTGCGAATGACTATATATGTTTATTTGAAAACGTTTCGTCAGAGTGGGCGGTGCATTACCATATACTATCCTATGCATCATTAAAGCTTTGTTGTATTCCAATTGCAAATTAAATGGTAAAATACCAACTGATTTATAATCCAAGGAAGTTAATGAACTTGATTTCAATAGAATAAGCTTAATGGCACGCTTATATAATCTAGTCAGAGATTTTAATGTATTTGCACTTGCAGAATCCCACAAAGTTGATGCATATTCTATAACAGAATTAATGTGTGCATGGAAAAACTGTTTTCTAGTGCTAAGATTAAGGAAATGTTTTATTTTAGACAACTGAAACACTTTTTGAGATACAATTTTACTTAGATTGGCGGCGTGGTCTTGCCATGAAAGATTATGATCAATAGTGATTCCTAGCACTTTGTGGAAATTTACTTCTTCAATTTTTTCTCCATAAACATTTATAGGGGACATAGAAGAGAGCTGGTTCTGTCGCTTTTGTCTGGTTGTTATCCACATACACTTAGTCTTGCTGGGATTAAGGGACATGTGATTTAGTTCTGCCCATCTGGTAAGCTGATGTATATTGTCTTGGAGACTAGATGATAAAATGTGCAAGGAATGATTTTCAGCATGAATTGAGTTGTCGTCTGCAAACAAGTCACAACAAGCGTTCACGTATAAGGGTAAATCATTAATATATATAGAGAAAAGTAGAGGGCCCAGAACTGAACCTTGGGGAACACCATTGGTAACTGTGAGAAAATCAGACTGCGACTTGCCAACAAAGACTGACTGTTGTCTATTTGATAAAAAGGATTCAAAAAATTGAAATGTATTCTTTGATATACTATATAGCTTTAGTTTCTTTAACAAAAGTGTGTGGTTTATCACGTCGAAAGCCTTTGCAAAGTCGGCAAAGACAACTCCAGTAAACATATTGTTATTTATATTTAGAAGCCATTTGTCTACCATATTTATCAGAGCGGTGTGACATGAATGTTTTTTTCTGAAACCTGATTGACTTGGATTGATTAGGTCATATTTTTTCTAAATGTAGAAGTAAACATTTTTGTACATGCTTTTCTAAAGGCTTTGATAAGATAGATAAAATTGATATCGGCCTGTAGTTCGAGGGATCATTTGATGTGCCAGATTTAAAAAGAGGAATTACTTTAGCCTTTTTAAAATGAGAAGGAAAATAAGCTTTGTCAATACAAAGATTATAAATATAGGTAAGGGTATCTGCTATTACAGGTGCAGCAATTTTAATTATTTTACCATCTAGTCCATCAAAATCCTTTGTGGCTGACTGCTTTAATTGCAAGAGGGATGTCAGCACTTCAGGTAAAGAGATAAATGGAATGCATAATTTAGAGTGTATATTTTTAGACTCACAATATGCCCTTAAATGTTCCAAATCATTATTTTTCCAGTCTTCACACTTTATTAAGTTGTTGGCTATCCCAACAAAATGGTTATTCAGCGTCAAGGAAGAAATATCTTTTACTGTAGTTTGTGCTTTTTTGTTTGTTTTGTTTGTAAGTAGATTAATGGCTTTCCAAATGTGTCTGCAGTTTTTTCTGTCAGATACAAGATCTTGAAAGTACTTTTGTTTGGCTGCACGCTTCATGTTTGTCACCTTGTTTCTTTGGTTTTTAAAATCTTTATCATGTTTAGACTTTAAAAAGTCTCTTTCTTTTATTTCCTTCTCTATTTCTTCTGATATCCATGGAGGTTTTGACTTGGATTTCACGCGTTTTGTTTTTAATGGAGCATGTTTATTATAAATTTCAGAAAAGGTGTGTATCCAGAAGTCTATGGCTTTGCATGGATCAGTGTACTGATAAACATGAGACAAAGTGGAGTTTGCTAAATCACTAAGAAAAACATCTTTTTTGAACTGTTTAAAGCATCTATATTGTATTGTTTTGTGACCTGTCCTGGGGATTTTTATCCCTTTTCTTGACCAAGTTACACAAATAGGGAAATGGTCACTGCACGAAAAAACAGGTGAACAAACTTCAGCTATATTCTGTTTGGAAGAAACGTAAACATGGTCAATGAGTGTGCTGGTGGTGTCTGTAATACGTGTTGGACAGTCAATAAGCTGATTTAGATTAAAGGTTTTGAAAAGCTGAACCCATTGAGTCTGCGGTTTTAATAGATCAATATTAAAATCACCTAACAGTATTATTTCATTGTTATAAAGTGTGGCAGCGTCCATCATTGTATCAAAATCAGTATACCAGTTTATTCTTTCGGAGGGATTTCTGTAGATAAAGCCAATAAGTAATGGTTTTGTATGTTTTAACTTGACTTCAACCCATATAGATTCAACATGGTACTGTTCTAATTCAAAGATTCTATTCAATGTGACAGACTGATTATAATATAATAATAATCCGGTTTCTTTAGAAGTTTTTGGATCACGACGAATGACATTGTAACCAGGGAATAACAGGTCAGAATCTGGTATTTGAAAACGCAGTCGTGATTCAGAAAGACAAAACAAATGAAAATTTTTACCAAAGTTGTCCAAAATCATTGCAATTTCGTCTAGTTTGTTATACACATGATTTATGTTTAAATACCCAACTCGCAATCCTTCTTTTGAAGGCCATTTTTTAAGAGTTAAAGACATCATGCAAAAAGATACATAAATATATTACACCAAATAACAAATTCAAAAAGGAAATCAAAATAACGTATATAATAATTGTAAGGGAAGGTCAACTTATATAGGATTACAAAAAAAAGAGGAAAAAAAGAAAAGAAACAACTGCACAAAGACAGTGGTTACTATTTGTTATGACAAATAAATTTGCAAATCTAGTGTATAAAACACAAGCAGTCGTACTTGAATATCAAATCACATATGCCAAAAATTGCCAAAAAAACCCAAACAAACAAACAAATCCACAGAAGTCCCAGCTGGCAGAATGAAAAATACTCAACCAGTTTACCAGCACGAGGTGATTTCAGGACAAAAATTCTTATATATCGGCCTTGCTGTCACTGCGACACACACACACACACACACACACACACACACACACACACACACACACACACACACACACACACACACACACACATACACACACAAACATAAGCACAAACACACGTGCACACACACACACACACACACACACACACACACACCACACACACACACACACACACACACACACACAGGCACCCACGCATCAACAAAACTATGCACGCCCAGAGGGGCTGGATGGTACACCATCACACACAAATTAGGTTAACATATATTATAGATATAGGTTATACATGTGTGTACCTCACAGGCACATCTTCGTATGAAAAGTTTGATACAAAAATTATGCATATATATACACAAATATATCATATTAAATTTCAACACCAATGTTTGTGGTCATTTATATTTCATGACAAAACCCTCATTGTATGGGCATGATCTGAGACATGAGGAAATCTCTTAAAGATAAATCCCACGGGATGTTAGCTGGGGGGCGCATGACATTCTGACCAAAGTCTGCAACAGCAGCAGTTTCTGTTGGATGTGCAGGGCGGGGATAGTGAAGCATGTCAGGACTATGCCCAATAAGTCTGCTATTGTTCCTGCCATTAGATGGGGGTGGGTAAGGGGGGAAATAAGGGGAGGATAGCGGCAATCTATCATTCAGACGTAAGGGCAGTGGAGGATAGTGATAAAGTGATGCTGGGTGAGGACAGAGGGGGGTGGGCTGGGATCTCTGTGGTTTCCAGACAAATTCGTTTTGTTCTATTGTCTGTCTTTGATTTGTCTGTTCGTGGACGTTTACATTTGGCGGAGGCTGTAAATGGTTTGCTAGTTGGCTGTTTTCTACCCTGTTCTGACGAACAGAACTTTGGGTATTGGAACCCTGATACTGATCAGGATACCAGCTAGCCAGTGTTTTCTTCAAGTTCACAGCCAGTTTGGCTGTTCCCTGCATGCTGGGATGAACTGCGTCTCTGTACAGAGCAAGCCGTGGAGCTCCTGATTGTGTGACAAAAGAAGTCTTGTTATCAATAAAAACCACGTCTTGGAGTTGGCAGGCACTGTACAGATTGCGGTTAGAGGGGGCTATGGTATTATTTAAGTTGTGTCTGCCTTTAGCAGGAATAATTGAACTTACGGCTATGGCGGATAGGGGGAACACTTTTTTACAAAGAGAGATAAGTTGTGTCCATGCATCGACACTGATTTGACCCGAGGAACAGCTGTTTAAACCTACGTGAAGGAAAAGATGTTTGATACTGGAGAACGAGGCTTGGGAAAGTAGCCATGTGGTCAGATCAGAAACAGTCATGCCGGGAATACACAGTTTGTACATAGAATATTGTGGTGTTGTCAGTCTTTTAGGGTTTATGTACCTGACGACCGAGTCACCAATGAGAAGTGATGTGGTTTTGTCAGGGATGACAACATTGTTCATCACTTCCTGAGGTGAAGGTTTGGGGTGGGTGGATGTCACAGATTTGCTATTTGAAATTTCATGATAATTGTCGGAACTAGTAGATGGTATGGCATGCTTGCGATGTTGACTTTTGTTTGTGTCAGAAGTGTCTTTTAGCAGAGTTGAAAAAGTGTTAGACACGGGAACACAGTACATTATGTCACCTTCCTCAGATTTAGAGTCTGAGGACTCCACAGCCATAGAGGACTGTGTCAGAGTGGGCTGGTGGGGGTTTTCAGTAGTCAGTGTGCCTGACTCCAAAATGGACTCGTCAGTTGTCTGACTGTCAGTCTTTGCAATCATTATGGGCTGAGAGACACACTCTCTCTGATCAATTGACAATGCGGTGCTTGCTTCTAACAAAGAGTCATCAGACTGCGTTGATGCATCATGCAGTACTTTTGGTTTATTGTTCTTTGTACCTGCGTTTATGTTAACTAAATGAGATTTCAGAGACTGGTTTTCTTTCTTTATCTGATGAAGTGTGTGAACAATATCCGACATCTTTGTTTCCATTTTATCCATCATCATATCAAATTTTTCATTTAGTCTTGATTTAATTTCATTTTTGACAGCAATTTTTACGTCATCAATTTTTGACACCTGTGTGTTTGTAAAATGTTTGTTTTCATAAACGAAGTCCTCAAGAGCAGTTTCAAGTTGAGAAAGTTTTTTAGAACATGGACAAACAAGAGGTGACTTACGTTTGTACTGTTTGGGAGTGAAGCACAAGGTTCGCCTTCTATAAAGCTTAGTCTTTTTACGAGAAGGTGTTAATAGTTGTGAGGGTGGGGCATTTGTTTCTGTAGGGAAGGGAATGGGAGACAAAAGGACAACACCTTGGGAAGCAGGCTGATGCTGCTCACAAGACATCAGCAGGGGTGCACAGTCGGGATGGGGGGAAGCATCAGAATTACCATCACTGCTGGCCACATCAATGTCCGGGGTGGTGAACGGTAAGGGTTCTGGGGTGTGCAGAAAGGCAAGTGGCACATTCAACACAGACTTGGTCAGTTTGTCACAATCGTTGTGCCGCATGTAGTCCAAGACCAGTGTTTTCAGTGCTTCGCACTCACGTGAGTCCCATTGCACACAGTCTTTTCCTTGGCACAACAGAGTGCCTGAAGACTGACCGGGGGAGAAGTACATGGTCACCGTCACACTC
>CM060336.1:402108-410783 GCA_030674155.1 Stramonita haemastoma
ATCATTTCCAACTTTCTGGTGACTACCTGGTGTTGCTCTAAATGTCCTCAGTCCCCCAAAACAAGTACACAATGCACTTTTGCCATACTTTTTTTTTTAAAAATCTGAGAAAATCAGCAGAAAATTTTCCCCACTATCACTTTATAAAAATGGGGGCAGCAGCCCGGTGAAATCATAGTCACGTCGTTACGTCATTTCCAGAGATAAAACGTCATTTCCTCACAAGAAAAGAGTTTGACGTGTGAGCCTGATCCAGAAATAGCCTCGAGCTAAAACAAAACCAGACAAAAAGAATGAATGGTATAGGCAGGCATTTGATATGCAATGTGTGTGTGTGTGTGTGTGTGTGTGTGTGTGTGTGTGTGTGTGTGTGTGTGTGTGTGTGTGTGTGTGTTTTGCTTTGACAACTTTTTGTTGAATTTTTCCCGTTTTTTTCTTGCTTTTGTTATGAAATCTTTTTTTTTCTCTAAAGATTATCTTTTCCACGAGTTTTTCCCCATGTGCGGTCTTATATGAATATGTGTGTGTGTGTGTGTGGTGTGTGTGTGTGTGTGTGTGTGTGTGTGTGTGTGTGTGTGTGTGTGTGTGTGTGTGTGTGTGTGTGTGGTGATGGTGGTGGTGTGGTGTGGTGTGGTGTGGAGTGTGTATATCCAGTCCAATCCAATGCGATCCAGTCTAGTCCAATCCAGTCAAATGCAATCCAGTACAGTCCAATCCAGTCCAATGCAATCCAATGCAATCCAACCTTTATAGTCCTGCCAAACCCCAGAGGTCATAGAGGAGCTGTCACTCTCGTTAAATATAGATATCTGATGATTAAAACTGTACAACTATAATATTTATTATAGGGATGGAAAATAGATCAAATCAAATCAAATCAAATCAAATAAAGTTCTTTTATTTCGAGGATAATGAATAAGCACTCGTGTGCTTTTTTACATGCAGTCCCCGCCCTAATCAGGGATTACATCAATTTAAGAAACACCTCCAACTTACAACAATAATAAACCAAATGACAAGACCAAGACAAGAAGACAGTAATAAACAGAAGACAAGATGTAAGGACAAAAAATAATTATAGAATAACAAAGGTGCCAATACAAGAAACTAAAATTAATAATAAACAATCAAATGATCATTATAATAGGTGGTCTAGAGGTAACGCACCTGGCTAGAAAGCAAAAAGTTCGGGTGGGAAGTGTGCGGTGGTTTGATCCCTGAATGAGCCTGCAATTTCTCCCCCTCCCCTACTATCCATTAGATCCTGAGTGGTGGGCTGGGTGCTAGTCTTTCGGATGAGACGATAAACTGCGGTTTCGTTCGTGTGTTACACATCATTATTTAGCGCAGGTAAAAGAACCCACAGCACGGCAACAAGAGAGTTCTCCCTTGGGCAAAATTCTGTCGAAAAAAGGCCACTCTGAGAGGAAACAAATACATATGCAGTCAGAAAAAAAAAATTCAAAAAATAATGGGTGGCACTACTCTTGTAGCGATGAGCTCTTCTCCCTCGGGGGAAAGAGCATCCCGAATTTTACGCAGAGAAATCTACCGTGACTTAAAGTGGCATAAAAAAAATAAAAAAAATAAAAAGAAATTGATTTAAAACCGCATCTACTGTCGTCCCTCGGATCAATGCCCTGACAGATATATGATTAAATATAAATCTCTGGTTATAAAAACTTCGCAATTCTATAACGTATTAAAAAAAAAGAGAAAAAAAAAGGGTGTGTAAAAACAACGTTACTGTCGCTCCTGGTATCAACACCCTGGTCAACCATAAGGGTCATCAACCCCGGACAGTCACCGCGTTGTGGAAAAACTACATCAACAACACTTGAGTGTGTGTGTGTGTGTGTGTGTGTGTGTGTGTGTGTGTGTGTGTGTGTGCCTGTGTGTGTGTGCATGTGTGTGTGTGTGCGCGCGCGCGCGCGCGCGCGTGTGTGTTTTGTGTGTGTGTGTGTGTGTGTGTGTGTGTGTGAGGAAGTTCTCTCTCTCTCTCTCTCTCTCTCTCTCTTTCTCTCTCTCTCTCTCTCTCTCTCTCTCTCTCTCTCTCTCTCTCTCTCTCTCTCTCTCTCTCTCTCTCTCTCTCTTTTAGTGCCTGTGCGCGCGCGCGCGTGCGTGCGTGCGTGCGTGCGCGCGCGCGTGTGTGTGTGTGTGTGTGTGTGTGTGTTTTGCACGCGCGTGTACGTACGTGTTCCTACCCACCCACGCTCATTCTCAATTCTGTTTCACCGTTTACATAACTAAGAGTTTTTTGGGTTTTTTCCAAAACAAAAGCAATATGTATCTGTGGCGAAAATATTACCGTAGCTCAAATTCTTTTTTAGAGTGCAGAGACTTGAAAAACTTTTAACCTGTTTTCACAGACGTTTGCTTGGAGCAAAATTCTAAAAATCATTCCGCTAATGAAAGAAATCGTATTGTCATTAAGTCATAGTCCTATTATCAGGTTCTTATAGTAAAATGATTTTTACTAGTTACATGAGTTGTGATGTTAGTGTTTAAGCTGTTATTTCTTTCTTTTTAACATCCTTGTTTTATTGGTTTTAATTTTGGTATTTTATGGTTGTTTAATGCCGATAATTAGCTATGTGCTCAACCCCCCAATACACACTCACTCATCCACATACACTTTCACGTCTGATATCATAAATTAGTGGAAGGACGTTAAACTGCAAAATCACACACACACACACACACACACACACACACACACACACACACACACATCTATCTATCTATCTATCTATCTATCTATCTATCTATCTATCTATCTACATACATACATACATACATACATACATACATACATACATACATACATACATACATACATACATACATACATACATACATACATGGGTGAGAGAGACAGACAGACAGACAGACAGATAAACAGACAAGAGACAGAGAGATCACGACAAGACAAGTGACATGAAAAAGGACCACGGGTCTAAAAATAACCCCACACCCACCACTTCGTCTCTCAAACAGAACAAATAGACAAAAAAAAAACACAAAAAACCAATACCACCCCCACCCCCCACCCCTCCACCCCCACCCCCCCCACCCCTCCACCCCACACCCCTCCACCCCCACCTCAGAAAAAAACCCTACAAATCGTTAAGGCCATTAACAATATCCTGAATAGCTAACGTATCTTCGAGACGAAAGCGGCACGAAATCCGCTCCCGTACAATATTATATTTACAAGCAGGTGCAAAATACGTACGTCAAAGAGTAGGTAAAAATCGATTGACGTCATCCGTGACGTCAGAGGAGGCGTCTATTTTGAATCGCCATTGACATTGAAGCAGACGACAGATGTGCTTAAGCCTACGCTAAGTATTGATTTTGGGGGAACAAAAGAGCAACATCCTTTTTCGAGAGGTATCAAGACTTGCGGAAATAGGAGAGGGTTGGGGGGAGGGAGTAGAGAAGAAGAGACAAGAATATTGGAGTTTGGAAAATTACCTGGGTTGTTTTTGTTTGGGTGTGTGTGTGTGTGTGTGTGTGTGTGTGTGTGTGTGTGTGTGAATTTGAACGATTGACTGTGTTTGGTAACAACTACTGATGTTAGTTATATGTGGGGAGTTTTTAAATAAATATTATATGTGTAAGTCATTAGTTACTAAATTAGTAAGTCAGTAGCCTGCAAGTTATGTAGCTAGTCAATTAGTTAGCTTGCTAATTAGTAAGTTAGTAAGCAAGTCAGCTAGTTAATTAGCTTGCTGGTTAATTAGTAAGTACATTAGTTAGATAGTTAGCTATCTAGTCAATTAGCTTGCTAGTTAGTTAGTTAACTGGTTCGTAAGTTAGCTAGTTAGTTAGATAGCTTGCTAGTTAGTCTGCTAGTCAGTCCGTCTGTTAGTCAGTCCGTCAGTAAACTGTTTTGTCAGTTAGTTAATCAGTTAGCTAGCTAGCTGCTTAGTCAGTCATTTAGCTAGTTAATCAGTCAGCCAGTCAGTCAGCTAGTTACTTTGTTCGTCAGTTAGTTAACCAGTTTGTGAGTTAGTAAATGTCCTATGTACTCTGTTAGTCAGTTAGTCAATCAGTCATTTAGTTAGCCTTCAGTCAGTCACATCTCTCTCTCTCTCTCTCTCTCTCTCTCTCTCTCCTCTCTCTCTCTCTCTCTCTCTCTCTCTCTCTCTCTCTCTCTCTCTCTCTCTCTCTCTCTCCTCTTCCTTACCTCTCTCTACCCCCTCTCTCTCCCTCCCTCTCTCCCTCTCTCTACCCCTTCTATCTCCTTCTCCCCCTATCTCTCTCTCATTGTTGTTGATGTTGGTTTAGACCGTTGTTTGTTATTCAGAAAATAAAGACAAGAACGACAAAATCCACAAGGGGCACCAACCGCATCAACAAGCGAATAGCCTACTTTGTGCTCCTGTCTGTGCGTAGGAGTCGGCCATAGTGATCCCCTCCACTTCCCTACCTCCCCCCTATCCCCCCCCCCCCCCTATTCCCTATGACTCTTATGGGAATCGGCCGTCTCGAGGTAAAACGCCTGCCTAGAAATCGAAAAATCCGGGTCGGAAGTGTGCGGTGGTTTGATTCCCTTTTTGGGCCTGAATTTTTTCTCTCCTTCCATTAGACCAAGAGTGATGGTCTGGGTGCTAGTCTTTCGGGTGAGATGATAAACCGAGGTCCTGTGTGTTACACATAATTATTTGGCGAACTTGAAAGAACCAACGGCAACAGTAGAGTTGTCAACCTGGCAAAATTCTGCAGAAAAAGTTAAAGCCCCTCTGATAAGGAAACAAATAATTATAGTTGCAGAGAGGAAAAGAAAAATTAATGGGTGGCGCTGCTCTTGTGCCAACGTGAACCCCCCTCCCCGGGGAGAACAGCCCCGAATTTCACGCAGAGAAATCTGTCATGACTTAAAATGGTATACAATACAATGCTATGCGATACAATAAAAGACAACACAGTACAATACAGTGCGGTACAAGAAATACAATACAACACAGTAAATACAATGCAATACAATCCAATGCAATACAATCCAATACTATGCAATACAATACAAGGCAATACAGTACAGTACAATACAAAACATATAGTACAATACAATACAGTACAGTGCATTACAACACAGTAAATACAATGCAATACAATGCAATGCAATACAATTCAATGCTATGCAATACAAGGCAATACAATACAGTACAATACAAAACATATTATAGTACGATACAATACAACACTATACAAAAACAGCACAGTACAGTACACTACAGTACAACACAACACAATACAACAGAACACGATACAACACAACACAATACAACGCACCACAACACAACACAACAAAACACAACACAACAAAGAACACAACACAACACAACAAAGAACACAACACAACAAAGAACAAAACACAACACAACAAAGAACACAACACAACAAAGAACAAAACACAACACAACAAAGAATACAACACAACAAAGAACAAAACACAACACAACAAAGAACACAACACAACACATCACAATACAACACAACACAACAAAGAACACAACACAACATAACACAACACAACACAACAAAGAACACAACACAACACAATACAACACAACACAACAAAGAACACAACACAACACAACACAACACAACACAACAAAGAACACAACACAACACAACAAAGAACACAACACAACATAACACAACACAACACAACAAAGAACACAACACAACACAACACAACACAACACAACACAACCACAAACAAAGAACACAACACAACAAAGAACACAACACAACAAAGAACAAAACACAACACAACAAAGAACACAACACAACAAAGAACAAAACACAACACAACAAAGAACACAACACAACAAAGAACAAAACACAACACAACAAAGAATACAACACAACAAAGAACAAAACACAACACAACAAAGAACACAACACAACACATCACAATACAACACAACACAACAAAGAACACAACACAACATAACACAACACAACAAAGAACACAACACAACACAATACAACACAACACAACAAAGAACACAACACAACACAACACAACAAAGAACACAACACAACACAACAAAGAACACAACACAACATAACACAACACAACACAACACAACACAACACAACACAACACAACACAACACAACACAACACAACACAACACAACACAACACAACACAACATAACACAACACAACATAACACAAGACAAACCCCTGACAGGGAAAACTTCAGGCTGAAACGAGAACCGAACCTCCGACCCCTCCCCTTTTCCACATGGATGTATCAAGCTGTAAGACCGCTGATCCACCGGTGAATCAATTCAATGTTGTTATTATTATTGTTGTCTTTGTTTATTACTTCGAAGTCTTTGCTATGGTTGTGCCGTTTTATAACCTAAGGGATGAGAAAAAACGAAGAGGAAAAACTGACGTCACGGAGAGGAAGACTTGACGTCACGCCATGGGCCACACAGCATCATTATTTTGATGCCAGGAAATGTATTCTCGCACACATCGATAATGTCTTGAAATTTGATCAGGTTGATATTTAGTTATTTTTTTATACGTGGTTAGTCGTTAATAGCACTCTCTCTTTCTCTGTCTTTCTGTCTCTGTCTTTCTCTCTGTCTCTGTTTCTCTGTCTCTATTTCTCTGTTTCTTTCTCTCTTTGTCGCTCTGTCTGTGTCTGTCTCTGCCTCCCTGTCTCTGTCTGTCTGTCTGTCTGTCTGTATCTCTCTCTGTCTCTCTCTCTCTCTCCCTCAGTGTTCCCGTTTATTTCCTAGTCTTCAGTATTACCGTATATCTCACATCAGTTTTTGTGCTTTTATGTTTTTTTATTTTATTTTATTTTTTTTATCTGGAACAAACGTATTCAAGGAGCGCTCCAGTGTTCCTTCATTGACCGGAATTTTGTGGTGTATTACACCTGCGTTGAAGTGTCAAAGTGGTGATGTGGTGAAGTGATTAAGTGATCATGTGAAGTGGCTGTTTCCTCCCAATATGTAAGTGAGTATCAACTGCTGTAAATTCACATATCATAAGTGTGTAAATTGGTTGTAAGCAAAATGGATGTAGATAAGGTGAACTCGAGCTAGACTGGAACTATGTGAGGGCCACATCAAACCTTCCCTCCAAATGAGGACTGGTTGGTGGCTCTCCTTTTCACTACTGCTGTGACTTTTTTTTTTTTTTTTTTTTTTTTTTTTTTTCTATTGCCGTGACTTTCCTCTTCTCTCTTCTGAAATTAGTGATGTGATTTTACCTCCAACATACCTTCCACAATGCGACCAACAACTAGATCAGAAAGTGCCAAACATTCATTATCATTAGCAAACATTCAATTCACGAAAGATAGTCGTCAGGTAAAATTCGTAGCTGCTCACAAACACCTACCTACATGGAGAACAGTACTACACAACAGATATATAGACACACTTAAGTCAGACACTGCAACAACCACATGGCGGGATTTGACACAATCAGAAGAAATCATACCAAATCTAGACACTTACCTACCTGCACTTCCACCACAACTTTTTAAAACATTCCTGCAGCTCTTCCTAGACAGTTCGAAACTACTAACAATAACAATATTTCATTCAACGGGGACCGTATTGATTCAAGGAAATACATGCCAGGAGTGGTTGGAGAAAGAATTTGACATTTTGAAGAAGATAGTGAATAGTATTTGTGATTGTGCAAGTGAGGGAAACCCCACTGATCCCTCTTCCTCCCCTGTGTATCTGTCTGTGCCTGGAACTTTGTTAGCCATCACTGCACCTTCGCCTACTGTTACCCTGCCCCAGCAATGGACAGTTCTCCCACCATGTTGCCAGGAGACAATCAGTTGCCTGCACCACCTCCTCCTCCTCCCCCTCCTTCCTCCCCACCTCCAAGCCAGCTCCCTCAGTGTTCAGCTGATGCCATCTCTACTGAACCATCTCCCCAGCAACCCCAGCCTCCTCGCCCCTCCAGCTGACTCCAGTGATTGCACAACCCCCCTACCCCCCCCCCGAACAATGAACCCCTCTCACCCACAAAAATCCTTTGATCCAAACCTTTCCCCAACTCTACCACCCCCCCCCCCTCCATACCAGCACCACCCCCCCCCTGAAACCCCCTACCTTCTTCATCACTTTTAACCACCTTTCCCCCTGCTTACAACCATGTGGGGCAAAATCACTATCCAAAAAAATCTCCCCCAGCCTCCACACAAGCTACTTTACCCTACTCACACAAGTTCACTGCCAGCTTCTGCAGCCATCCCCCCACCTCACTGCCCACAAAGCACAGGTCGAGCATTACAACAGAAACAAACCCAAAACCCCCAGATAGAGATAACACCAGCACCAGCAAAAACGCTCATCCAAACAAAAAACCCTAAAAGCCACGAACAAACACGAAATCAACCATTTGCTGACCTACTCAGCAAAACAATCAAATTTCAAAAACATTGACATCAAGCCAAAACCTCCTGCCTTCGACAACGGCAAAACACATTAAAAAAAAGAAATCAAACAATTAAAGAAAGCCCCTACCATCAACTATACACATACCTCCAACCCACTCCAACAACCACCAGTCACTTTCCAAATCCAAAAACCCAACCAAAAAACTAACAACACTTTCCCAAAAAACTCTTAAGTGACCCCTCCCCTAATATCAACACCCCAATTGATGAAGAAAT
>CM060336.1:410883-418383 GCA_030674155.1 Stramonita haemastoma
ATAAGGAATATGCTGTGTTTTTGTTTGTGAATTTTTTTTCTTTTATAGTCATACAATTTTTTTAAAGGAGTATGGAATACTGTGAATGAGAAGTTGTGTATAAGTCATTGGCAAGTTGTGCATAAGTCATTGGCAAGTTGTGCATAAGTCATTGGCAAGTTGTGCATAAGTCATTGGGAAGGTTTGCATAAGTCAGATGCGAGAAATTTTGACTTCTGAATGAGCGTGAAGACTGCATGAACAAAAGTCTAAATTGATGAAAAAATTGGGGCATTTAAACCATAAATTTGATGGGGATGATTCACAGAAGTTTGTTGCGGCGATGTTTTATGTTAATGTCCATGAACATTCGAGTAAGACGTACAAATCCCAGAGGCCTTGTATTAATAGCAAAATCGTTGGTGTGTGTTCAGTTGAACTAAATATTCCTTTTTTGTCAAATGATGTTTTGAGATTGCGATGTAAATTTGTTTGAAAAAGCGATGCAAATGAATGTTTTGAAAGAGCGAGTGTTTCTGAATTTTTTGTTGTATGTAAATTTGCTGTTTGCTTTTGGAGGGTTTTTAAATGCGCTGAATGATGATTTGCAGATGTGTGTTGTACAGCGGCAGTGTGTTGTTTTATTCGTGTGTTTTTCTAGGTGATGTTGTTTTATTGATGGTTGAGGTTGAGAGTAGGAGAAATCCTTCAGTCAAGAATATGTCTGCCAGTCTGAAAGCTTACGCACTCACGCACACATGCATGCACAACACACGCACACAAGCACACGCACACGCAACACACACACACACACACACACACACACACACACACAGATGACAGTGGCAATGTCAGTCTGTGAACAGGCAGCATTTGAAGTGGACAGTATTTTCACAGGAACATGCTTCCATTCTGTCTGTGTCTGTCTACAATCATGTACAATCATCTCACATCAATCCCTTCACTGTCACAAACTGATGGGCATCCACCCTCAGTCATTTGTCAAGATGATCTTGGTTCAAGAATTTAACATTCGCAACAGGAATTTATATATATATATATATATATATATATATATATATATATATATATATATATATATATATATATATATATATACTTTTTTTGTTTTGTTTTGTCTCTTTTGTTCCATGGCTAGAGTTATGAGGTTCAACAATGGTGAGATTTTGCGTATGTGACTGTTTTTGCCCATTATGAAGGCAGCTGCATTCTGACTTCGGGGATGGTGTTTAATAGCAGAGTGCATGCATTTTATAAATTCTGTCATTCCTTTCCACGGGCATACAATAGTTTACTCTTCCGAAAGGTGGAATGGGTTTTTAATGTGTGCGCAAGAAGTTATATGTGTGTTCGCACACGGGACCTTGGTTTATAGTCTCTTCTGAAGGACTTAGGAGAGTGGAGTCAGCACTTCTGTTAACTTCAGGGGAAAAATCCCCTTGAACCAGCGTCTTGGTGGTAAGCGAAACTTGGGATCACTTGCAAGTCATCTTGTTATGAAGCACAAAGCTCTAACCAGCAGTCTATCCAGTCCCCCCAGGAATGTGATTGATTTCTGCAACCCACAAATCACAGCTGTCAGTTTCCCCCACTTTCAGCTGCTATCCATTCTATCCTAGCTGGTGCTAATTATAGCAGGAACTGACCACACTTGGACTTGGTAAAAGGAAGGGGTGTGCTAATTTTAGCACTAGCCCTGGACCCTTCACTGAGATATGCTGGATTTGTGTGCTGTGAAATACTCCATACAGACATGTTATTGTGAGTAGTGAACAATCAGGATCAAAGCTGGATGATCTACAAACTACAAAAGATCTAGAGGGAGGAAAAACATGTCCAGTATTACCTGTTTTAAACGTATCATGGGAGATGTGTTAAAGGCAAATGTAATGTTCAAATGAAGAAGAGAGGTGAGAATTGGCCGATATCAGACAAAAAAGGAATGATTTGAATAACTGGATGTGTGAAACACAACATTATCATTGAATGCTCATTTGAAAAAAAAGAAATGAACTTTAAGGAATTAATTTCTGTTTTTTTAACATGGTACTGTCTCCCCCCCCCTCTCTCTCTCTGTCTCGTCTCTCTCTGTCTCTCTGTCTGTCTCTTCTCTCTCTCTCTCTCTCGTTTCTTTTCATGCTTTTTGTGTGATCTCATTTGCTTCCTGCGCTGTGTGTGCCAATGTTGTCAGCATTTGTTATGTGATGATGATGATGATAATGATGATGACAACAGGGACAATAAACAACTCTGTATCGTGAACATTTCAATCAGTGCTTTATTTATTCTCTTTTATTTGCTTACATACGTCTTGCCGGAGAGAGTAAACTGCAAAGTATGTTTTGCTTATCTTTGTTGACACTTTCATTATTTTTGTGTGTGTGCTTTTTCCCCTTCCTCAGTCCCCAATGTTGATGAAAATTGATGTTTGAGAGTTAACTACATATTGCTGTTATTGTTGTACACCAGATAACGTAGGTTGAGGTAATTTACAATTTTATATGCCACTATTCATTTTTTTTTTTTAAATGTGGGCACTGTTGTCAGATTACTGGTAATCATTTTATCTTTTCTGTTGTGTTTGAACATGAAGAGATTTTTCTTGTTATTTCGGTTGTTAATATACAGACATTTTTTTTTGTCTAAAAAGAAAACATTTGTTATGTGGTAAAAAAAACAACATCCTAAGGTTTTATGGTCACTCTCAAGTGTTCTGATATTGATATTGGACTGTTGATTTCATCAAACAGTCCTGCAGTTTTTTTTTTAGATCGCTTTTTATTTGTAAAAGTTCCTTTGTTTAGAAAAAAAGAAATTTATATGTAAGTTTGTTCCTTTTTTGTTTTGCTATCAGCTTTTATTTTTACGCAAGTTAGTGGCTGAGATTATTATTACCTGCAAATAAATGTGGTTGAGTTTTTTTTCTTGTTTAAAAAAAAAAAAAAAGATTCTGAAAACAAAGGTAGTGCTTTGTCATGTTTTTAAATATCAATTATCTACAAGAATAAGTCAGTACTACAGATGTCAAGATTTCATCTGATGAACATAAAAACAAAAAAAAGAAGAAAAGACGAGTTACAGTTCTCTACTAGTATTTTGTGTGGAATACTTCAGTAGAGAAATCAAGCAAATGTAGAAACCTTTTCTTTTTCCAAAATGTCTTGGGTTGTTTTTGTTCCTCAGCTAGAGTTCCAAGTTCACCCAATGGTGAAATGTTTGCGTATGCAACCCCTTTCTGCCCCACCTTTAAGGTAGCTGCATTCCGACTTTGGGAAAGTTGTGTAATTATCATTGCCGGTTTTGACTACATGTTGATAATAAATGATTCTGTTTGGATGGATTGTCGTACCTTGTGTTTCACTTTTTTTTGGAGTTGTTTTGTTTTGTTTTTGTTTCCGCCTTGTTCCTTTTCTTCCTGTCACCTCCTCCCTGTCTGTTTTCTGCCTTCTTGGTCCATTCTCTTGCCTTTTTTCTCTGAGAAAGACTTCAAAGGTAACAATTCATATTCTCTCTTATGCCGAAGTCAGATGTGCTGGGCCTGACTTGTCAGGAGCTTAACAGCAGTAGGACACATTTTCGCTCATATGACGGACAACAATAGTTGCTGTCTGAGCGTTAGACAAAGAAGAGGAAGGAGAAAGAAAACAAAGCAGAGGTGCCTTGCATGCCAACATCCTCACCAACATACATACACGCACAACACGAGTGAGCAGGATATGAATGATTTTCTTTATTCAGGTGAAGGCACAAGAGGGAAGAAATGGACAACAGCTGACAAAAAATACATTTTTATTCCAAAAAAAGACTCGAGGATCACAAAATAACAGTATAATTTTCATCTGAAATTGATTTCGTGATCATCTCAATGAGAGCTTAGTCACTGATTGCTTCAATTCATCAAACATTCACATTTATCGCTATTGATTGATTAATCACATCACATCATCGTAAGAGGTAGTCATATCAAAAACACATAGATATGAATATGTATGTTTTATCTATGGTAACAACAAGTCTTACTGTATACAGACACATCAAAAGGTTTATATTTTTTTTGCACGTAAAACATTTAGAGTATGAGGTCATGAATATGTAAATAGTTGTACAGAAACATCAAGATTTTTAACACGTAGTCATGAATATGTATGTTCTATCAACGATAATAATACATCATGAAAAAACCCTGTATATATATATATATATATATACATATATATATATAATATATATATATATATATATGTAAACAAGCTCACATGAACTTCCTAATTTGTTGCACATAAAATAAAAATTCTCGTTTAAAGAAGGTAGGTGGCAGGATGGTTAAGACGCTCACCTGTGCTGCCCTAACAAGTAAACTGTGAAGTTCTAGGTTCCATTCCAAGCCTTGCCCTTTCTTCCCAGTTTGACAAGAAAATTCAACTCAATGTCAAAGTACTTTGAATGAGACTATAAACCAAGGACCTGTGTGTGAATAATGCAAAGCATATTGCGCACATGTTAAAGACCTGATCTGCATTTTGGAAGAGTAGACCATTTCACGCTGGTAGAACAGACGACAAATTTTTTTAAATGCATGCAGACAGGTGTTGAGTTTTAGACAATAACCCCAAAAGTCAAAATGCAGCTACCTAAATGGGGGTTAGGTTGGGGTTAGGGGGAGGTTGCATATGTAAAAATCTCACTGTTGGTGAACCTTGGAGCTCTAGCTGAGGAATGAGGGGAAAAAAAAAGACACCATCCCCCGAAATTGGAATGCAGCTACCTAAACCAGAAAATAGTGGTGGTCTTAGGGGGGGGGGAGAAGGTCACATACACAAAAATCTCACCTCTGGTGAACCTCAGAGCTGTAGCAGAGGAACAAAACCCAAACAATGTTTTGGCTGGGAATGGAACCCAGAACCTCAGAGTTCACAATATTCACCAAAAACACAAACGGCAGTGTCAGAAATCCAAGAGAAGAAAAGGTAAAGGTGTCCCATAACCTGTATGGTCATAGGGGAGTGAGGCATCAGAGACCTCAGCTTCTCTAGGGGCCAGCATATTGAGGGCAGGGCACATCTCTTCTCCCTCGCTGCTTTACCTTCCCTGACCCTTAAGAGGGCAGGTACCCATTTACAGCTGGGTGGACTGGGGGACTGTACTGAAGCCAAGGCGCGCAAACGGTCACCCATCCACTTGGTAACCACGCTCGATGCTGCTTAACCTTAGCTTGGGGAAAGTGAGTGCTCTGACCACTGAGCTATCCCAAGGCCCCATGTGCGAATGCATACAAACCATGAGAAAGGCACTAAACTCAGCCAAGGTGGATGATAATGTATTAAAAAACAACAAAAAACCAAACCCACCAATAACATGTCAGCACAGTCTTGTGGTCATTGTCACCAGCTTTCAACCCAATCCCCAGACTTGACCCCAGACAGAAGGATCTGTGTCTGACTGGCTGATAAGTCTGGGGTTGACTTATCAGCCAGTCAGACACAGATCCTTCCTTTTAAAAAAAAAAAAACCAACAAAAAACATCCAAACTTTTCTGACATCTGCACACATTATCATCACCTGCCTCTGGATTAGACTTATCCTGCTTACATACTTCCAGCAGAAACAAAGAACTAAAATTGAAAAAAGTCCAGACAAAAATACTTTCTTATTCAGTATATATTAAAAAAAAAAAAAAAAAGCAACAAAGAACTAAAATATTAAATAGAAAGTCATGCCCAAAAAGAAATGCTTTCAGTACATAAAAAAATACAAAGTTGTCAAGAAAGCAAACGATGCACAGTCAGCATCGAGTTCAAATCCAAAAATTAGCAATTTTGTCACAACCCCTTCATCAGAACAGAACACAACCACTCTCATACTTTGTGCTGATTAAAACATGGCAAAGAGACAGAAAAAAAACACTTTTTTGTTTCTGGTTAACAAAACAGACTAGAAAGGCAGAAAAGAGATCAAAAGAAGAAAAAAAAAAGATCCTCTAAAAACAAAAGCAACAATAACAGCAGTGAATATGATTAATACACTTGAAATTCATCAATTGTCACGAGGTGGGAATATTGAATATATTTGAGTCATATAACAGAACACAAACTCAGAAAGTAGATCAAAAGGAGGAGAAAAAACCTCTAAAAACAAAAAGCAACATTAACAGAATGGATGTAATAAAATGTTCAGACTCAATTCATCATCAGATGGGAATACTGAATATGTGTCATTTAACAGACTACAAAGGCAGTCAACATTTCGATCGCAAGGAGAAAAAAAAAAAATCTAAAACCAAAAGCAACAACAGCAATGGATGTGATTAAATGTCAAACTCATGAATTCATCATCAGATGGAATATTGAATGTGTGTCATATAACAGACTACAAAGACAGACAATAGATCACTCACAAGGAGAGAAAAAACAACAACTCTAAAAACAAAAGCAACAACAACAGCAATGGATATGATCAAATTCAAATTCACAACAGTCATCACAAGGAAAATATTGAAATGAAAATAAGTCACACATCATGAGCCTCACAACCGCACCTGAGTGGTTTCATTTGATGCTACAGCGAATTAATTTGTATTATGCGATCATAAAAATTCAATACCAACAGTCACTCTTGTATCTTCTGCAGCACCATCATTTAACAGAAAATAGGATTTCTTTTCATTTCTATACCAAAATTTGTTCGCCATCTCATTCTGTTCAAAACTTAAGGATATTTATATATCACCAACAACAAATGTGGCATGAATCTATTTTGTCATGGAATAAAAAAAAAAAAATGTCATCAAAATGAGATCTGGAACCATTCTCATGACCAGCAAGAGAAAGTGACAGAGTTAGAGCCACATGGGCAGAAAGAGCATGCTAATGTTACTCAGTGCACTAGTGATCATCTCGCCAAAAGGACAGAGACTATATCTGGGTCATCAGTGCTGACTATTTGGGTCATCAATGCTGACTATTTGGGTCACCAATGCTAATTATTTGGGTCACCAATGCTGACTATTTGGGTCACCAATGCTAATTATTTGGGTAATCAATGCTGACCATTTGGGTCATCAATACTAATTATTTGGGTCACCAAATGCAGAATATTTGGGTCATAAATATAGACTATTTGGGTCATCAATACTATTTAGTAATCAATGGTGACTATTTGGGTCATCAATACTATTTAGGTAATCAATGCTGACTATTTAGGTCATCAATACTGACTATTTGGGTCATCAATCTTGACTATTTGGGTCATCAATGCTGACTATTTGGGTCATCAGGGCTGACATACTGACTATTTGCATCATAGATGCTGACTATTTGGGTCATCAATGCTGACAATTTGGGTCATCAATACTACTTGGGTCATCAATGCTGACTATTTGGGTCATCAATACTACTTGGGTCATCAATACTGACTCCCTTTGGGTCATCAATGGAAACCCAATCATCCCATTCTGGGGGGATAATCACAGATAATCTATTATGCTGACTGTCCCAGTTCGTG
>CM060336.1:423383-429856 GCA_030674155.1 Stramonita haemastoma
TCGTGGGTTCAAATCTCGGCAGCATCTGCTGAATTATGGGTGGGGATTTTCACAATCTCTTAAGTCAACTTCAAGAGCAGATCTGCCAGTACCTGAATTCTTGTGTATATACACATGCAGAAGATGAAACCTGCACACTAAAAATCCCGTGTTTCATGTCAGCATTAGGTGGGTTACAGAAACACAAACATATCCAGCATACACCACTAAAGTCAGAATGCAGCTACCTTCATGGTGGGCAAAAATGGTCACATACGCAGAATTCCACCAGGGGTGAACCTCAGAGCTCTAGCCGAGGAACAAAAAACCCCCCCCAAACACCCCCCCCTGCCCCAAAGTAACATATATGCATACTATTCTGAAGAAACCAACAAACAGTGGATGTGTAAATGATTGCTATTAGAGGATGTGTAAATGATCGCTATTAGTGGATGTGTAAATGATTGCTATTAGAGGATGTGTAAATGATTGCTATTAGTGGATGTGTAAATGATTGCTATTAGTGGATGTGTAAAAGGTCGCTATTAGTGGATGTGTAAATGATCACTATTAGTGGATGTGTAAATGATCGCTATTAGTGGATGTGTAAATGATTGCTATTAGTGGATGTGTAAATGATCGCTATTAGTGGATGTGTAAATGATCGCTATTAGTGGATGTGTAAATGATCGCTATTAGTGGATGTGTAAATGATCGCTATTAGTGGATGTGTAAATGATTGCTATTAGTGGATGTGTAAATGATCGCTATTAGTGGATGTGTAAATGATTGCTATTAGTGGATGTGTAAATGATCGCTATTAGTGGATGTGTAAATGATTGCTATTAGTGGATGTGTAAATGATCGCTATTAGTGGATGTGTAAATGATTGCTATTAGTGGATGTGTAAATGATCGCTATTAGTGGATGTGTAAATGATTGCTATTAGTGGATGTGTAAATGATTGCTAATAGTGGATGTGTAAATGATTGCTATTAGTGGATGTGTAAACGATCGCTATTAGTGGATGTGCATGCTGTAAGTGGATGTGTAAACGAATGCTATTGGAGGATGTGTATGCTATTAGAGGATGTGTAAACGAATGCTATTGGAGGATGTGTAAATGATTGCTATTAGTGGATGTGTAAATGATTGCTATTAGTGGATGTGTAAATGATTACTATTAGTCGATGTGTAAATGATCGCTATTAGTGGATGTGTAAATGATTGCTATTAGTGGCTGTGTAAATGATCGCTATTAGTGGATGTGTAAATGATTACTATTAGTCGATGTGTAAATGATTGCTATTAGTGGATGTGTAAATAATCACTATTAGTGGATGTGTAAATGATTGGTATTAGTGGATGTGTAAATGATCGCTATTAGTGGATGTGTAAATGATTGCTATTAGTGGATGTGTAAATGATCGCTATTAGTGGATGTGTAAATGATTGCTATTAGTGGATGTGTAAATGATCGCTATTAGTGGATGTGTAAATGATTGCTATTAGTGGATGTGTAAATGATCGCTATTAGTGGATGTGTAAATGATTGCTATTAGTGGATGTGTAAATGATCGCTATTAGTGGATGTGTAAATGATTGCTATTAGTGGATGTGTAAATGATCGCTATTAGTGGATGTGTAAATGATTGCTATTAGTGGATGTGTAAATGATTGCTAATAGTGGATGTGTAAATGATTGCTATTAGTGGATGTGTAAACGATCGCTATTAGTGGATGTGTATGCAGTAAGTGGATGTGTAAACGAATGCTATTGGAGGATGTGTATGCTATTAGAGGATGTGTAAACGAATGCTATTGGAGGATGTGTAAATGATTGCTATTAGTGGATGTGTAAATGATTGCTATTAGTGGATGTAGTGGATGTGTAAATGATTGCAATTAGTGGATGTAGTGGATGTGTAAATGATTGCTATTAGTGGATGTAGTGGATGTGTAAATGATTGCTATTAGTGGATGTGTGAATGATTGCTATTAGTGGATGTGTAAATGGTCGCTATTAGAGGATGTGTAAATGGTCGCTATTCTAGAGCTCTGCAGGCAATCTGTGACCCGACTCACCGGCTGTGAGGGTTTCCATTTCTTCATGTCTTTCATGGACAGGGGGAATTTGTCCATGGCCAGCTTGGTGGTGATCAGCACTGAGGTCCTGTCAAGGATTGGAATTCACCCTCTTGCATTCCGTGCCTCTGAACACAAACTGCCCCTAGATTTCGCATTCCATCACGAAATCAGGTCAGGCACACACGCTCCCTCGCCTTTTCCTCCTTCTAAGTACATACCAGCAGCTATAATTACTTCCAGACTCTCTACAGGATTTCTCCTTCTAGCCTGATAGAGGTTTGACATGTGGTAGCAATTAGTGATGGTCACAGCGTGATGGAAATCTACTGTGTAAATCCCAGGGGACTTAGGGGAGGTAGTTATTCATTCCAGCAAATACCCGATGGGGACTAAGAGGGTTAACCAACAATGAGCAGTGCACAGACACAAGAAGGAAGGTGGCAGGATGGTTAAAACGTTCACCTGCCCAGTAAGTAAACTGTGAGGTTCTGGGTTTGATTCCTCTTAGCCTTGCCCTTTCTTCCCAGTTTGATGCAATAAAAAAAATCGAACTGAATGTCAGAGTCCTTCAGATGAGACTATAAACTGAGGTCCTATGTGCGAACGCAGAACATCTTGCACACAAAAACCCTTTTCCATTTTTTGGAAGAGTAGGCCATCCTGTGCTGTTGGGAACGGATGACAAAATTTACAAAACCACATACATATGGGACTGGGTGTAAATAAAAACACATGTATGCTTATTCTGTTATCCTTGAGATAAAAGAATATTTTAAAAAATCAAATAAGTAAACAAACACATACACACACAATCACACAAGATACTGTCTAACAGCACCTCTACACTCACAACACAACACACACACACACACACACACACACACACACCACACACACACACACACACACACACACCACACACACACACACACACACACACACACACACACACACACACACACACACACACCACACACACACACTCACTCACTCACTCTCTCACACACACACACACACACACACACACACACACACACACACACACACACACACACACACACAACACAACAACACACCACACACACACACACACACACACACACACACACACACACACACACACCACACACACCCACACACACACACACAACACAACAACACACACATCCCCGCCCCCCCCGCCCCCTCCCCCCCACCACACACACACACACACACACACCACATCTTCAGAGTCAAGGATACTTATGAGGAAGCAGACGGAATGAACGATACAGAGCACAACACGGATGTGTCGACAGAAGGCGCGGGAACGAGGAGCTTAGCCATCTTGTAGGAAATGATGGCCTGGATCCAGGAATACAGGCCGGCACCGCCAAATGCCATCAGGGCCCCGATGATATGAACCACTAGCACATGGTCCTCCTGCATATGACAAACCATACAACACAGTCACAGCACTGCATATGACAAACCATACAACACAGTCACAGCACTGGTGGCTTATAGACTAAAGGTAAAAGGTAAGGGTGTTCCCATAACCTACGTGGTCGTAGGGGAGCGAGGCATCAGAGACCTCAGCTTCTCTAGGGGCCAGCATGTTGAGGGCGGCGCCCATCTCCTCTCCCTCGCTGCTTTACCTTCCCTGACCCTCAAGAGGGCAGGTACCCATTTACAGCTGGGTGAACTGGGGGACTGTACTGAAGCCAAGGCGCGCAATCGGTCACCCATCCAACTGGTAACCACGCTTGATGCTGCTTAACTTGGCTGGGGAAAGCGAGCGCTCTGACCACCGAGCTATCCCATCCCATATGATAAGATTATGAAGTGAAAAATCCTAGAACACAGTCACAGCACTGGTGGTTTATATGTGATAAGATTATGAAGTGAAAAATCATACAACACAGTCACAGCATCAGTGGTTTATAATGTGATAAGATTATGAAGTGAAAAGCCATACAACACAGTCACAGCACTGGTGGTTTATAGACTAAAGGTAAAAGGTAAGGGTGTTCCCATAACCTACGTGGTCGTAGGGGAGCGAGGCATCAGAGACCTCAGCTTCTCTAGGGGCCAGCATGTTGAGGGCGCGCCCATCTCCTCTCCCTCGCTGCTTTACCTTCCCTGACCCTCAAGAGGACAGATACCCATTGACAGCTGGGTGAACTGGGGGACTGTACTGAAGCCCAGGTGAGCAAACAGTCACCCATCCAGTTGGTAACCATGCTTGATGCTGCTTAACCTTAGCTTGGGAGAAAGTGAGTGCTCTGACCATTGAGCTATCCTGTCCCCTATATTATGAAGTGAAAAATCATAGACTACAGACAGACACCTGAAAATTCTCCACAATGCTTACACCCTGTTTCAGTGTACCAATTTCTGCCTACCTGACCATTCACCACAATGCTCTCATCTCACCTGAAAATCCATTCCTTCCCCCCACATTCCCAACAACGCTCTCAGCTCTCTGGAAAATCCACCACCCACCACACACACACTAACACACATTCCCAAAAAATGCTCTTGGCTCCTCTGAAAATCCCCCAACAACCATGCTCTCAGCTCACCTGAAAAATCCCCCCACCCTCCCCACCTTGCTCTCTCAGCTCACCTGAAAATTCCCCCTCCCCAATCCTCCCACTTCACCTGAAAATCCTCCCCCCTCTTGCTCTCAGTTCACCTGAAAAATCATCCCTCCCCCCACCCCCCCCCCCCAATGCTCTCAGCTCACATAAAAAATCCCCACCCCGCAAAAAAAAATCCCTTCCCCTTTGTTGTCAGTTCACCTGGAAAATCCCTGCCCTCTCTTATCTGACCTGAAAAATTATCCCTGCAAAGCTCTCACCTGAAAAATTCACCCCCTCCCACCCCCCTCTCCTTGCTCTCTCATCTCACCTGGAAATTGCCCACGATGCTGATGCCTAGCGAGGCGGCGATGCCGATGACCAGACAGAGCTTGTTGATGCGCTGCTTTCTGCGCACACTCCTGTGGCGGGACGACCCTGGCTCCAGCCCCTGGTCCTCCACATAGCGATAGTACAGGCGCACCTGCTTGTACCGCACGTACATGCACCACGCAGCTGCAAAAATATATAGAGGTGTGGGTGTGAGTGGGTGTGTGAGTGGGTGTGGGGTGTGGGGTGGTGGGTGTGGGGTACATGCACCAGGCAGCTGGAAAAATATATAGGTGAGTGTGTGTGTGAGTGTGGTGTGTGGGTGTGATGGGGGGTGTGTGGGTGGGGTAGGTGTGGGAGGGTAGGTGTGTGGATGGGTGTGTGTGGAGTGGTGTGTGTGTGGTGTGTGTGTGTGTGTGGTGTGGGGTGTGTTGTGTGGTGTGTGTGTGTTTGTTGCATCTATACAGACAGGAAACACAGAGGTAAAGACACACAGACACATAGCGATAGTACAGGCGCACCTGCTTGTACCGCACGTACATGTACCAGGCAGCTGCAAAAATATATAGGTGTGTGTGTGTGTGTGTGGGGGGGGGGGGGGGGTGGGAACGACGACAAAATTTGCAAAACATGGGGACTGTATGTAAAAGAAAGCACACAAGCGCTTATTCCATTCTCCTCCAAATAAAAGAACAGACTTCAAAGAAATAAATTTATAAAATGGGAAACAGAACTCTCTATGTCTCTGTCTCTCTCTCTGTGTCTCTGTCTCTCTCTCACTCTCTCATTCTCTCTCCCTCTCTCTGCGTCTCTCTCTCTCTCTCCAAGCTGAAAGTTACCAAGCGTTCACATTCAGCCGACTTACTGAGAGCAGCGTAGATGTTGAGCAGCTGACCAAACACACAGCTCTCTGGGGAAATGGTGCCTGTGTCACTGCAAACACACACACACACACACCACACACACACACACACACACACACACACACACACACACACACACACACACACACACACAACCATTTGAGCTCTCTCACAAATCCACTTGAAGACACAACCCATACTCATACCAGACTGGGTGACTTTTCTCCTTCCATCCCTCATTAAAATTAGCAATTGGTAAATGAATGAGACAGGACAGCTCAGTAGTCAGAGCACTTTCTCTCCCCAAGCTAAGGTTAAACAGCGTTAACTGTAGTTAGCAAGTGGATGAGTGACTGTTTACGTGCCTTGGCTTCAGTACAGTCCCCCCAGTTCACCCAGCTGTCAATGGGTACCTGCCCTCTTTAGGGTCAAGGAAGGTAAAGCAGCGAGGGAGAGGAGATGGGAGCCGCCCTCAGTATACTGACCCCTAGAGAAGATGAGGTCTCTGATGCCTCGCTCTTCAACAACCACACTCTTACATAATTTGTAAATACCTATAGACCACAACACAATACAGAATAATACACTATAATGTAATATACAACAGAATAAAATGATAAAAGACATCACTCACACATGCACATGAACATGG
>CM060336.1:429956-450013 GCA_030674155.1 Stramonita haemastoma
AAAAAAAGCACATGAGTGCTTATCCCATCATCCTCGATATAAAAGAATAAATAAATAATAAAAAATCTGACGTGTCCTCAGGTTGTGTGTTGGCCCACAAGGGCTGCATCAACGAGTCCAGAGACGTCTTTGCCCAGGTGCGCGAGGCGACGGCCGACTTCTGTGACGTGTGGTGAACATCGCTCACATCTATGTGGAGCAGAGACAGTATGTGGCTGCTGTGCAGATGGTAAGGGCGTTCCTCTTTTTTGTGTTGTGTTGTGTGTGTGTGTGTTTATTTTTTATTTTATTTTATTTTATACCACTTTATGTCACAGCAGATTTCTCTGCATGAAATTCGGGCTGCTGTCCCCAGGGAGAGCGCGTCACCACAAGTGCAGCGCCTACCCATTATTTTTTTTTTTCCCCCTCAGGGATGGTGTCTAAACACGACACCTGTGTGCATGCTGGTTTTTTAAAATAATTTTGTCATCCGCTCCTACCGGCACACGATGGCCTGCTCTTCTGAAAGGCGGAACGGGATTTTAATGTGTGCGCAAGATGTTCTGCGTGCGTTCGCACACGGGGCCTCTGTTTATAGTCTCATCCTAATGATGAGTGTGTGTGTGTGTGTGTGTGTGTGTGTGTGTGTGTGTGTGTGTGTGTGTGTGTGTGTGTGTGTGGTTGTTGTTGTTGGTAAGAGCATTCCTCTCAGATGTAATAGTGGCCTACTCTTCCAAAAAGCGGAACAGGTTTTAATGTGTGTGCAAGATATTCTACATGCATTTGCACATGGGACCTTTGGTTTATAGTCTCATCTGAAGGACTTTTGGGTGTAGTCGAGTCAGCACTGATGTTAACTCCAAAGGCAAAGATCCCCTTAAATAGTATTCGAACTTGGGACAGCAGATTGTGAGCTCAATGTGTTATCCTGTTCCTTTCCTTCCGCATGCGTGTGCGCGCACATGTGTGTTTGTTTGCGTTTATGTGTGTGTATGTATGTGAATGATTTTGTGCATGCATGCATACTTAAGTGTATGCCTTCATGCCTGCTTGGTTAATTGATTTGTGTGTGTGTGTGTGTGTGTGTGTGTGTGTGTGTGTGTGTGTGTGTGTGTGTGTGTGTGTGTGTGTTTTATTTATTTATTCTTTTATATCGAGGATAATGTGTGTGTGTTTGTGTGCGTGCATGCGTGTGTGTGTGGGTGCATGTGTGTGTGTGTTGTGCAGTACGAGAATTGCCTGAAGAAGTTTTTCAAGCACCACAATGTGGAGGTGATGGTGTACCTGGCTCGAGCCTACTACAAGTGCGGCAAGCTGCATGACTGCAAGACCACACTCCTCAAGGTGTGTACCACTGATTTACCAGGGGGGATGATGGGAGGGGGGGCGGGGCTCTAGGTATATTTTGTACTTTGAAATGTTAAAGTAATTATCTTGAAGTTTGCCTTTTGTTAGTCCCTGCTATACTGCATGTCCACCACAAAATTAAAAAGCTGTGTGTGTTTGCATTTTTTGGGTGGTTTTGGGGTTGTTGTTTTTTTGTGTGTGTGGTTTTTTTTTGGTACTTTTTCTTATAATCAAATACAAATCAGCCAGTGTAGAGAGTATAAATAAGTTTCCTGTTGGGCAGTAAAGAATGAGTTAAAAGTTGTAAGAGTATGGAAATGGGTGTACAAATTGTGTACAGGCTGGGCACGTGGCTCCCCACGACACAGTGCTGCTGTACAACATTGCCCTGGTGCAGCAGAAGCTGGTAACCCCCCCCCCAAAAAAAAACAAAAACAAAATAGATAAAATAAATAAATAAATAAATAAATAAATTTAAAATAAAATAAAAAAAATAATTAAAAAAAAAAAATGTACAGGCTCGGCACGTGGCCCCCCACGACACAGTGTTGCTGTAAAACATTGCCCTGGTGCAGCAGAAGCTGGTAAAAAATTAAAAAAAAACAAAAAAAAAACCCCAACAAAAAAAACCAACAAATAAAATAATTAAATAAACTGTACAGGCTCGGCACGTGGCTCCCCACGACACAGTGCTGCTGTACAACATTGCCCTGGTGCAGCAGAAGCTGGCCACTTCAGTGCTGAAGGACGAGAAGAGCAACCTGAAGACTGTGCTCACTGCTGTCAGGGACCTGGAACTGGCTCACAGGTAACGGGGGTGAGGGGGGGGGAGAGGGGAGAGGGAAGGGGAGGAGGGGGGGGGGGTGGGGCATGTCCAGGCTCCAGTGGTAGAATTAACTCTTCCCTTCCTTTTACCAAGTCCCAAGTGCGGTCAATTCCTGCTATAGTTATCATCGGCTGGGCTGGGCTGGGATGGGATAGATAGCAGTTGAAGGAAAGTTTGGGAAACTGACAGCCTGTGTGTTGCTTTTGGTGCTCTTCTGAGAGGGCTACAGGAGATCGTAGAACTCAGCAGAGGGAGGGGGAAAGAGAAAGACAGAGAGAGAGAGAGGGATCTCTGTGTGTGTGTATTGTTTGTGTGCGCAAGTGTATGTGCATGCATGTGAGAATGTGTGTGTGTGTGTGTGTGTGTGTGTGTGTGTGTGTATGTGTGCATACGTGTGAGTATGTGTGTGTGTGTGTGTGTGTGTGTGCATACGTGTGAGTATGTATACTTGTGCCCACATGTATCAAACATTTAGTGATATATACATGTATTTATACTGCAGGTATTTCAATTACCTGAGCCAGAATGGAGACAGGATGAAGTTTGACCTGAACCAGGCAGCAGCTGAAGCCAGGTGAGAGAGATTGTATGAATGTTTCTGTTAGGATGGATCGGTTGTCTAGTTGGTAATGAGCCTGCCTAGAAAGCGAAAAGTCCTGGTCGGAGTATGCAGTGGTTTGAATCCCATTTGGGCCCAAAACTTTTCCCCCATCCACTAGACCATGAGTGGTGGTCTGGGCGGTAGTCATTTGGATGAATCGATACACAAAATTATTTAGTGCACATAAAAGAACCCACGGCAACAAGGGGGGTGTCCCTGGCAAAATTCTGTAGAAAAAAGCCACTGATTGGGAAACAAATACAATTGCAGACAAAAAAATAATGGATGGCACTGCACTTGTGGCGACGCACTCTCCCTGAGGAGAGCAGCCCGAATTTCACGCAGAGAAATCTGCTGTGACCTAAAGTGGTATAAAAGGATGAAAAACCAACCAACCCTCACTTGTTCTAATTTCTTAGTCAATTTTTTGTTCGATGATTTACCTGTTTTTGTTTCTTCTGTTCTTTGTTCCTTGGCTAGAGCTCTGAGGTTCACCAATAGCGAGATTTTTGCGTATGCAAACTTTTTTGTTGAGACCTTTAACAAAATCGATGTTTTAACTGCCTGTGTAACATTTTACAGGGATTTTAAAACGGTTTTATGAGATTTTTGCGTATGTGAACAGTTTTGTTGAAACCTTTAACAAAATCGACGTTTCAACTGCGTGTGTAACATTGTACAGGGATTTTTAAACTGTTTTATTTTGTTTGTTTGCGTGGAAATTCAGGCAGTGCTCAGATTTGCTGAGCCAGGCCCAGTACCATGTGGCTCGTGCCCGCAAGATCGATGAGGAGGAGAAGGAGATTCGCAAACGCCAGGAGGAGGAGAGAGATGCCATCGGCAGAAAACACCTGGAAGAACAGGTGAGAGAGAGACAGGGTTGGTGTGAGGAAGGGATTGGTCTTTGTTTTTTGTTTTGGGGTGTTTTTTTTGCCTGTAAGTTATTTTTGCGGTGGTGTTTTGTATGTTTAAAAAGTGTTGGTGTGCGTTGTGTTGTGTTGTGTTGTGTGTGTGTGTGTGGGGGGGGGGGGGGGGGGGGGGGGGGGGGGCTGTTGTGTTGTGGTGTGTGTGTGTGCGTGCATGCGTGCATATGCGTGTTAAAAACAACAACAAAACCAAACTATAAGTTAGTGTTGTAGTTGTATGACAAAAAAGGTTTCAATCAGAAAAACAACAACAAACAACTGTTTAACTCAAACGTTGCCAACGTTGTGTTTGCGTGCAGATGGAGAAACGTCGGGCGAAGGAGGAGATGGACAAGAAACTGTTGGAGCAGCGCGCCGTGTTCATCGAGAAAGCCAAAACCATCAACATCCAGCCGCCTCCGATGACAAACCCCGCAAATCAGGGGGGAAGGTAGGCCTGTATCTTTGTCACCACTATCTGTTTGTTTGTCTGTTTCTGTCTGTGTGTCTCTGTCTCTCTGTCTGTCTGTTTGTCTGTCTCTGTCTCTTTCTCTCTGTCTCTGTCTCTCTCTCTCTCTGTCTCTGTCTGTCTGTTTCTGTCTCTCTCTCTCTGTCTCTCTGCTTCTCTGTCTTTTTCTCTCTGTCTCCCTGTCCCTGTCTCTCTGTCTGTCTCTGTCTCTGTCTCTGTCTCTCTCTCTCTCTCTCTCTCTCTCTCTCTCAGGTCCAATAATCTGTTGACGATGTTTTGTTCAGAAAAAGCGTACGGAAGATGGGGAGATTCTGTCGGAGGGCAGCGAAGACGATGCCCCAAAAAGAAACGTCGCAAGAAGCATGGAGGAAGTGGCAGCGAGGATGAGGAGGGGGAGTCCAAACGGAAGAAGAAGAGGAGGTAAGTCTGGCAGTGTTGATGTCC
Organism: Stramonita haemastoma; assembly: GCA_030674155.1. Classification (NCBI taxonomy): domain Eukaryota; kingdom Metazoa; phylum Mollusca; class Gastropoda; order Neogastropoda; family Muricidae; genus Stramonita; species Stramonita haemastoma. Next base: position 434,531 of record CM060336.1, read on the forward strand.
CCTGAAAGTAGTGTTATTATTGAGGAAAAAGAATTGAGGAAAGACAAGTGCAGGTGCCAACTTCTCATCATTTTGAAAATGACTTATCAAAGATTCAAAAAAAAAAAAAAAAATGAAATGAAAATAAATTCTAGGGAATAATGTCTTTACTGAAAGTAGTGTTATGTGCGCAACCCTCCACCACGAAATGAGTCACGTTGCACCTGACCCTCATTTCCGCTAGAGGCCATTTTAGGCAGGCCGGGGGTCAGGTGGATCGGTGGTCTAGTTGGTAACGCGCCTGCCTGGAAAGTGAGAAGTTCGGGTTGGAGTGTGCTGTGGTTCGAATCCCGTTTGGGCCCCAAACTTTAGCCCCATCCATTAGACCATGAGCGGTGGTCAGGGCGCTGTGTCTTTTGGATGAGACGATAATCTGAGGTCCTGTGTGTTACACATCATTATTTTTCGCACGTCAAAGAACCCACGGCAACAAGGGGGGGTTGTCCCTGGCAAAATTCTGTAGAAAAAAGGCACTCTGATAGGGTAACAAATACAGTTGCAGACAGGAAAAAAATAATGGGTAGGCGCTGCACTTGTGGCGACGTGTTCTCCCGGGGGAGAGCATCCCGAATGTCACGCAGAGGAATCTGCTGTGACATAAAGTGGTATAAAATATAAATAAATAAATAGGTTTTTGATTTTTAGATTTCAGTTGATTATAAAACTATAAGCTTTCTTTAAAAAAATGTTGTGTCCTTTTTCCTTTTAAAAGCATGTGACATAAAGTGGTACAAAATATATATAAAATAAATAAAATAGGTTGTCAATTTTGAGATTTCGATTTATTATAAAACTGTAAGCTTTCTTTTTCACATAAGTTGTGTTTCTTTTTCCTTTTAAAAGCATGTGACATAAAGTGGTATAAAATAAAAATAAAATAGGTTGTCGATTTTGAGATTTCAATCCATTATAAAACAATAAACTTTCTTTTCACAAATATTGCGTTCCTTTTTCCTTAAAAAACCCCCAAAAAACACGTATAAAAACACATCCCAACCTTTTCACCCTGCATGCACGTACTCACACTCACACTCATATTCCCTCACAGGTCGCGAAAGAACCTGGACGACTCAGACGACGAGGACGGAGGGGGAAGAGGTCGCCGGGGCAAGGAGCGCGGCCGCAAGAGGCAGCGGAAGCAGAAGGACCCGCGGGAGTCACAGCAGTTGAAGAAGAAGAAGCCTGTGGAGGAGGACGATGGACTGACGGCCAAACAGCGACGCAAGATCGTCTCCAAGGCCATCATCTCTTCCAGCGAGGGATCGGACTCTGAGGGAGAGAAGCTCAAGATTGCTGACGAGTGAGTGATTTGGGTTGTGGGGAAGGGATGTGGGGGGGGGGGGGGGGGGTTGGAGTGGGGGACAGGGTGGGAGGGTGTGGGGTGGGGGAGAGGGGGTGGGGAGGGATCAGATTGTGTGAGAGGGGGTGGGGTGGGGAGAGAGAGGGTGGTGGGTGGGTGGGGGAGAGGGGGGCTGGGGGCGTAGAGGGAGGGGGGAGGGAGGGGGGAGAGATGAAAAAAAGAGAGGGAGAGAGTGCAAGAGAAGGAGGGAGGGAGAGTTAGAGAGAGAGAGGGGGCCTGTGTGTCTGTGAGTCTGTGTGCGATGTGACTGTTGTACGTGTGTGTGTATTTATTTATTTATTTATTCTTTTACATCAAGGATAATGGAATAAGCACTCTCATGCTTTTTTAAAAATTATTTTTACATCCAGTCCCTGTGTATGCAGTTTTGTTAAATTTTGTATGTGTGTTCACCAGGAGCGGCAGTGGCAGTGGCAGTGACCAGGAGGAAGGGGGAGGTAAGAGACGTCGCATCCTGTCATCCGGCAGTGAGAGCGATGGTGGCGGAAAGTCCGGAAGGAGGTCAAGGTCAGGCTCCCGGTCTGGCTCTGGCTCGCGCTCGGGTTCACGGTCCGGCTCTGGCTCCAGGTCAGGATCGGGGTCCAGGTCAAGGTCACGCTCAGGCTCGCGGTCAGGGTCGGGGTCAAGGTCGGGGTCAGCTTCTCCCCGCCGAAAGTCTGGCTCGGAATCGGAGGGAGGGAAAAAATCGGGCGATGAGGGTTCGCCTCCCGGGTCTCCACGCTCAGGTCAGGGGTCAGGCGGAGGGTCGCCGAAGTCGGGGTCACCGAAGTCGGGTGGGGGGGTCACCCAAATCGGGCGGGGGTTCAGGGTCGGACAGTGAGTGAGTGTGTGTGTTCCACAGAAGTGTTCTCTGGACGGTTTTTTATACGTAGCTGCATTGTCAGAGGTTTTTTTTTTGTTTGTTTTTTGTTTTATTGATGATGACTTTCTGACTGAATGGTGAAGAGGACATTGAGTAGAAACTATAATTTTAAAGGAGTTGTAGATATGTGCATTCTGTAAGGCTTATGTCTGCATGTTCACTTACGCACAATCGCAAAACAAACATGCATGCACACATGTACGCACTTGCACACACACAAAGTCGTAAACACACATCCCTGCGCGCACACAACACACACACACACACACACACACACACAACACACACACACACACACACACACACACACACTATCAGAAACACACTCTCTCTCTCTCTCTCTCTCTCTCTCTCTCTCTCTCTCTCTCTCTCTCTCTCACATCTTTGGATGAGACTTCAAGCCGAGACCCGTGTGTGAATGCACGCAGAACATCTTGCGCACACATTAAATCCTGTTCCGCTTTCCGTAAGAGTAGGCCATTGTGTGCCGGTGGGAACAGATGACAAGATTTACAAAACTACATACACATGGAGACTGGATCTAAAAAAGCACATGAGTGTTTATTCCATTGTCCTTGAAGGAATAAATAGATAGATAAATAAATAAATAAATAAACAAACAAACAATTATACATAGTTGGCCAATCTTTTAGTCTGAAGAAGGTTTTGAATAAACTGAAAATTTGCTCTGCCAGACACTTGGGTGTTGTGTCTTTACTTGTGTCTGCCTGTATAAACAGTTATACACAGAGAAATTCATACTGTAAACATTTTAGTTGTTGACAATGCACAGTCAGATTCTTAAACAGTGAGAGATGTAAAGGTATAAACTTGCAGTGGTATTAGAGACATTGCGAGTGGTATAATTTTGTATATGTGCTCATGTACAGTTTTCATTATGGTTTTTTGTTGTTGTTTGTTTGTTTATCACACTGTTGAGCAGAGTGTGTTATGGTTGGTACTGTTGCATTGTTTTGAAAAGAACTGACTGACAATGTTAAGTAACAAAGCAACAACAACAAAAAGTTCATTTTGTTTCTTGCAACTATCTCCCAAGTCCCAAGTATATTCAATTTTACAATCTGTTTTACATATGATGAAACGATAAATCTTTCTTTGTATTCTCACAGTTAATATGATTAAAAGAAAGGAAGTTTGAAAGATGTTTAAGATGTTCACCTGCCTAACAAGTAAACTGTGAGGTTCTGGGTTTGATTTCCAGCCTCGCCCTTTTCTTCCCACTTTGAAGAGAAAATCAAACTGAATGGCAAAATTCTTCGTATGAGACTGTAAACCGAGGCCCATGTGTGAATGTGTGCAGAACATCTTGTGCACACTTTTTAAAAAACCTGTTCCACCTTTGGGAAGAGTGGGTCATTTTGTGCTAGTAAGAACAGATGACAAAATACCCCCCCAAAAAAAAACAACCCCACACACATGCATACAGTTGTTGTGATGAAACATCATCCCCAGAGTTAGAATGTGGCAACCTAAATGGTGGGGAAAAACATTTGCATATGCAATACGCAAAAATCTCACTATTGGTGAACCTCAGAGCTCTAGCCAAGGAAGAGGAAGGGAGTGATGGGGGGGGAAGGGGGGGGGGGAAAGGAATGATAAATATTTTTTGTTAAGCGACTTGTGTATCTGATGAAAAGTTTGTCTTTGTGATTCTGAAATGTGACATGTTATTAAAAGAAAGAAAGGTAGATGGTTGTGTGTTTGTGTTACGAGGGAAAAATGGAAATGAAAGTGTATGTGTATGTACCAAAACAGTGTCGAATGTTTATTACCTCCTATTATTGATTGAATGGGATGCAAGAAATGAGTTTGAACGATTCTGAAAGAGAACTTAAACCTTTACTCGAAGTAACTTTTGATAAGGTAATGTATTACATTTCCACCACTATTCATGGATGGTGTTATATACCATTTTTACCCAGAAGTCGGAATGCTGCTACCTTAATGGTGGGCTAAAATGGTTGCATATACAAAAAAACTCATGATTGGTGAAGCTCAGAGCTCTAGCCAACGAAATAGAATAACCCCCCACCTCCCATACATGGCAGATTTCTTTGTGTGAAATTTGGGCTACTCTCTTTGGGGAGAGCACATCATTACAACAGTAGAGCCATGCATTATTTATTATCATTACAAAAAACAACAACACTCTGTATGTGTATTTGTTTCTGTATCAGAGCGGGCTTTTTTTCTGTAGAATTTTGCCAGACACAACTTACCATTTTGACAAGAAAATTGAACTGAATGTCAAAGTCCTTCGGATGAGACTAAAGACTGAGGCCCCGTATGCAAATGCATTCAGAACACTTTGTACAACTGTTAAAAATTCATTTTGTCATTTGTAAGAGTAGGGCATTTCATTCTGGTAGGAATGGTTTACAAAATTGTAAAAAAAAACCAAAAAAAAACCGCATGCACACAGGTGTCATGTTTAGACACCATCCGGAAGTCTGAATATGGCTACCTAAATGGGGGGGGGGGGGGGGGGGGAAACAATTGCATATGCAAAAATCTCACCATTGGTGAATCTCTCTTTTTTTTTTTTGTCTTCCATTGGTGAATCTCAGAGCTCTAGCTGAGGATCCATGCCCAAATAGAAAAGAGAGAACAAGAAATATGAAAACATTGTATAAAAACATATTGTTTCAAGATCAAGATTTGGTGATTGTGACCTGCGGTTATGGTAAGAAAATTAACTTCACATTGTGGATATACATGCATCATTTTGTCTTTGTAATATTTTATCTTGGAGATGATGATGAGATACACAAAGTGCTGTACTTGACTAGTTATTTTAGTCAATTGTATTTTTAAAATCTTTTAAATTTTATACCACTTCATGTTGCAGCAGATATCTCTGTGTGAAATTCGGGCTGCTCTCCCCAGGGAGAGTGTGTTGCCATAAGTACAGCACCACCCGTTATTATTTTTTTTCTTTTCCTGTCTGCCGCTGTATTTGTTTCCCTATCAGAGTGGGGTTTTTTTTCTACAGAATTTTGCCAGGGACAACTCCCTTTTTGCTGCGGGTTCTTTATGTGCGCTAAATAATTATGTAAAACACACGGGACCTCAGTTTATTGTCTCATCTGAAAGATTAGCTCCCAGACCACCACTCATGGTCTAATGGATGGGGAAAATGTGCCCGAATGGGGATCGAACCACCATACACTTCTGACCCGGACTTTTTGCATTCTAGGCAGGTGCATTACCTCTAGACCACTGCTCCACGATATTTAAAATGATCAACCTTGCTTTTTGTATTCATGTAAAACCAGTATTATACCAGTATAATGCTTTTTATCATTCAGAAATGTTTAAAACAATCTGTTTGTTCTTTGGCTAAATCTCCAGGGTTCATCGATGGTATCAATGCATGAGTGACTGTTTTTACCCACCATTAAGGTGGTAGCTACAATCTGAATGTAGGGAAATGTTTTTTATTTAAAACAATGATAAGAGATTACATGAATACTGAGCAAACTAAGGGAAAAGCCAAATTCAAGAGTGGACCTCATAGAGCATGTTATATTCATGACCTTGCCCACAGGTCAAAGCAAGATGACATACATTTTATTTTATTATTTTTTTTTTTTTCATTATTATTTATTCTTTTATATTGACGATAATGGAATAAGCACTTGTGTGCTTTTTTACATCCAGTCCCATTTTATTTTACATATTATTTTGCTTGTTTTTTTCTTTTTTTTTTTCTTCTCATATTTGTTTCAAACATTCTTTCTATTATTGTTTTCATCTTTTGTTGGCTTCAGTGGTAAGCCACAAGAATATTCACCTATTCTTAGGGCTGCAATAGACACTTCTAAATTATAAAAATAAGTGTCTTGCTTTCAAGAACCACAGAGGCTGAGTGAGGTTGCAATCACTGCTGGGATCTCTGAAGAGTGCTCAACCAGGAGCCGAAACTCGTAGTCAGATCAAGCCAAAGGCGTGGGTGGTCCTTACTCAATAATTGCCCAAATGCTGCCTTAAAAGATTTTTTATTTTGTAGTGATTTGAAAAAAAAAAAATCTTTGATGAAAATCATTTTTATGGTGAGATTAAAGTTGTAACTGGTTACCTGCTTTTGTTGTTCTCCACTGTATTTTTTTCATTATGTATATATGAAGACGTGTGTTCAAATCTTGGTGGCATCTGGTGAATTAAGGATGGGGATTTTCATGATCTTCCAGATGGATTTTTATGTGCAGACCTGCCAGTATCTTCATTTTCTTCATGTAAATATATACATGCAGAAGATCAAATATGCATGTTAAAGACCTCGTAATTCATGTTAGCGTTTGGTGGGCTACAGAAACATGAACATACCCAGCATATATCCTTGAAGTCGGAATGCGGTTACCTTCAATGTGGGCAAAAACAGTCGCGTTTGCAAAATCTCACCATTGGCTGGGGAGCCTTGGAGCTCTAGCTGAGGAATGAAAAAAAATGTTCTAAAAAGTCGTATTTTTATTTCTTAACCATTTGCACATCATCACCCTTGTACATGTCATGAAAATACTTTCATTTTTGTTCACAACGTGCTGCCATGGAGTGATGTGAAATACAGTTGATTTCAAAAGTCGTTTTTCTGTGCTGGTTGTTTAATTGGAACGGTTGCAGTGTGTGTGTGTGTGTGTGTGTGTGTGTGTGTGTGTGTGTGTGATTTATTTTATTTTATTTTATTTTTTCATTTATTCTTTTATATCGAGGATAATGGAATAAGCAGTCATGTGCTTTTTTACATCTAGTCCCCGTGTGTATGCAGTTTTGTAAATCTTATCTGTTCCCACTGGCATACAATGGCCTTTTCTTACGAAAAGCGGGACAAGATTTAACTGGACAGGATTTAACATGGGTGCAAGATGTTCTGCGTGCGTTTACACACGGGGCCTCGGTTTATAGTCTCATCCGAAGAACTTGTGGGGAGAGTGGAGTCAGCACTGATGTTAACTCCAGGGGAAAAAACCCCCTCAATCGGGAATGGAACCCAGGTCGTCAAATTGCGAGTGCAATGTTCTGACCACTAGGTTATCCCGTCCCTCTCTGTGTGTGTGTGTGTGTGTGTGTGTGTCCGTGCGCGAGCGCGTGGGCAGTTTTGTAAATTTTGTCATCCGTTCCCATCTGGCACACAATGGACTACTCTACCAAAAAGCGGAACAGGTTTTAGCATGTGTGCTAAATGTATTGTGTACATTCGTACACAAGACCTTGGTTTACTGTCTCATCTGATGGACTTCTGGGAGAGTGGAGTCAGTACTGATGTTAAATCCGAGGGAAAAATTACCATGAACAGGATTCGAACCCGGGTCGGCAGATCACGAGCACAATGAGAGAGAGAGAGGAGAGAGAGGGGGGGGGGGGGAGAGAGATTTAAGGGACACAATTCATCACGACTATGCAAATAGTAAATTATTTCCCTTGCATCATTGTTTCCTCTTGCACTGGTGACCGTTGTGTACATGCAGTACACATGACTTTTTTCATTCGTCGGGCTCCAAGGTGTATGCAGACGCATTAATATGCCCCCCCCCAAAGAAAAAAAAAAAAAAAAAAAAATTAAAGAAACAACGCAAAAGAAACCCAACCCCCCCAACAATAGCATCAACAAAAACAACGGTAAAACTGTAACACAAACTAAAAAGAAACTAGCCAAAATTAATGAAAACGCAAAATGAAGTAAAGGGCAGGTGGTAACACGAGAAAAAAAAAAACACAGAGAAAAGAGTAAACTGCATAACCCATTGTAAACTAAGCTCTGTGTATACCACAAATACACGTTAGATACCTAGTTTTATCCTTTTATTTTTTATTGTATTCTTTTATATCGAGGTTAACGGAATAAGCCCTCATGTGCTTTTTTCATCTTGTCCCCGTGTGTATGCAGTTTTGTAAATATTGTCATCTGTTCCCACCGGCACACAATGGCCTACTCTTACGAAAAGCGGAACAGGATTTAACGTGTGCGCAAGATGTTCTGCGTGCGTTCGCACGCGGGGCCTCAGTTTACAGTCTCATCCGAAGGACTTTTGGGGAGAGTGGAGTCAGACATGAAATACAAGTTGCGGTGCATAAACTTAATGCATATAATTATTCAAAGGACACACATTTCTAAACGCAGCGAAAACGATACAGTCTCTTGACTGATTTCACCTGTGGGGATGTCAGGAGCCTTGTCCGTTTGGATAGCATCTCCACCTTCTGGAAATTCTGGGCTTGGAATTCTCTCTCTGTGTCTGTCTGTGTCTGTCTGTCTGTCTGTTGTCTGTCTGTCTGTTTGTCTGTCTGTCTGTCTGTCTGTCTGTCTGTCTGTCTGTCTCTCTCTCTCTCTCTCTCTCTCTCTCTCTCTCTCTCTCTCTCTCTCTCTCTCTCTCTCTCTTTATTTCTGCCATGTTCCTTTTCTTCCTGTAACCCCCTTCTTGTTTATTTTCTTCTTTTCTGACTCATTCTCCTGCCTTTTTTCCCTCCACGAAAGAATTGAAAAAGAGAACAATTCTCTCCCATGCCGAAGTCGGGTTTGCTGGGTCTGACCTGGGTCTGGCCATGATCAAATATGCATGTTAAAGATCCCGTGATTCATGTTAGCGTTCGGGAGGTTACGGAAACACGAATATACCCAGCATTCACCCCGAAGTCGGAATGTGGCGACCTTCATGGTGAGCAAAATGATCGCATACGCAAAATTTCACCATTGTAACCTAAGTCTCAGAGATCTAGCCGAGGAATGAAAGAAAACAACAACCCTAAACCAAAAGAAAAAGCAACAACAAACAAAACAAACAACAAACCCTCCCCCCTTCAAAATAAACAGCCAACCAAAACAACGAAAAAAAACAGACGACACCAATTAAACAATGATAAAACAACTGAAGTTCACACTCAGAGAATCAAAGATGGCGGCTAAGTGAGTTTGTGTGATCCGGGCAAAAATATAGAAATCTGAAAGTTTAAAAAGTGATTTGTGCTCCAGTAATGGTGTGGTGGCGTATACAGTGTCTGTTTCGATATGATGGCGAAGTTTCGACTATCTGCGTCCGCGCTATGCTTGGATATTTTGTAGTTTAAATTTCATAAAATGAAAGGTTTAGATCTAGTGCTGTGGTGTACAAATTTCCGTTCGATTATTACAAAAAAGAAAGACTTCACGCGGTGTGGCGCTGTTACGTAACGCACTTGCTACTCGTGGGCTACTCTGCTACTTGGGTAAGTTAATTGTTGGTTTTCTTCTGTTATCTCCGTGCTGTATGTTTGTGCCATTATGCAGTTGTGACCTCTCTCTCTCTCTCTCTCTCTCTCTCTCTCTCTCTCTCTCTCTCTCTCTCTCTCTCTCTCTCCTCAATATAAAAGAATAACAGAAAGAATAATCTCTCTCTCTCTCTCTCTCTCTCTCTCTCTCTCTCTTCTCTCTCTCTTGGGGGGCCAATTACGTGATGTGAAGACGAAGACGTATTGAAATCGAGCTGGTGTTTTTGTGATTCAAAAACTAGTTTTTAAGTGGCTTTAAATCTTCATTGATTGTATATAGATAGATCAGGAGGATGGGCATATCCGTGCAGTTGTACAGAGCTGTGTGTGGGACATTTGCCGCAGTGTTCGCCTCCTTTATGTCTAAACGGGCAGAATTCAAATCAACTATGAGAAACGCCATTCTGACGTTGAGAAACCGGCGAGACGGTGTCCTGTTAGGACTGACCCTCACCTACTTATTTTGGGGGGGCTTTTATTACGGTGTGGCGATGTGGAGACCAACCCTGGACCCACCACCCCTGGATCCACTGGCCGCAAGCTGAGGCAGACCAGCTTGGTTGATGGTGCTGGTGGTCGTAGCACCATCACAGGCACAGCATCCAGGAAAACCAGAACGAGGGCTGATGTGACTACCTACACCAACACGCCTACGACCATACACCGTGGCCAGGACTCCTCTTCTACTGGGTCTCCTAAGGAACTGTCCTTCAACACCATGACAGCAAAAATCGAAAAAGTGGAAAACTTGCTGAAAACAACAACTGACAGTTTGAACAATGAGATCAAATTGTTGACAGACAGTGTTGGTGCGTTGAAAGAAGAAATGTGCAGCCTGAAGAAAGACATGGACGTTCTTAGAACTGAAAATGAAGACTTAAAACAGTCAAATACAAAATTGATGGATAGGGTTGAAAAACTAGAAAAGAAATCCGATGATTTAGAAGGAAGGTCCAGACGAAACAACGTCATTTTTCATGGTTTAGATAGGAGAGCTGATGAGACTGGAGCTGACTGTGAGAGGATTGTAAAAAGTCTTCTCTCAGAAAAAATGGATGTAGCAGATGTGAAATTCGATAGAGTGCATAGGATAAACTCTAAACCCAGCTCTCCCATTATTGCTAGGTGTTGTTTTTATCAAGATAAGCTTAGCATACTGAAGGCAAAGACTCGGCTGAAGGGCTCAAAGATTTTTGTAGACGAAGATTTTTCCCAAGCAGTTAGAGAAATTAGACGCAAACTGACCCCGTATTTGAAGAGTGCCCGAGCAGAAGGAAAGAATGTGAGAATGATTTTTGATCATTTGATCATTGATGGTGAAAAGATGACCCTCAATAATCTCGAAAGAAACAAATAGCTTGTTGGCCGGCCCATACACACATCTGTCTGTAGAGGTATTTCACAGGGGGGTAGGAAAAGTAAACATACACCGGGCGTAAAGTCTCAGTTAGATAGGACTAGACCTAGACCTACTTCAGTAAAGGGGCTTTGTGCTGTAACCAGCAAGACTGGGCTTTGTGCTGTAACCAGCAAGACGGGACCTGGCTTTGCCGGGCGAGGAGACAAAGACAAAGACTGCAGTACACTAGCCCTAGACCTAACCCTACATAGGCCTAATGATTTGTCATCTGGCTTTAGACCATGCTTAAATAAAGAGTCCTCTTTAAATAATGATTTTGGTACAGTTGATAGCATTAATTTGATGTCTTGTCATATTAATGGAAGTAGTGAAAATGTGAGTTTAGATGACGTAGTACATCAACTAGAGTGTGGCAATACAAATCAAGCAAATAAAACTTTTTCATTTTTGTCCTGGAACGTAAATGGATTATTGTCAAAACTGGTCGATGGAGATTTTGTATCTTATGTGCGTAGCTTTGATTTTATTTGTCTGACAGAAACGTTCTTGGAAAATATCCAGCCAGATGTTTTTAGTGGCTATAAAGCCTTCTGTAAGGCGGCAACTAAAGTTAGCCATCAAGGGAGACGATCAGGGGGAGTAGTTTGTTTGATTAAGAATGAGTTATCTGCACTTGTAAAATATTTAGATGTTCCTTACCCTAACATTTGTACTTTTCTCTGTGACAAATCTTTATTGTGTACCTCAAGAAATGTTTTGCTTGTATGTGTGTATATCCCACCTGAAGGTTCTCCTTTTTATAACATGTTTGATAATGATAGTGGGATTGCTATGATGGAAGAATATTTAGCCGATTGTGTGGTTGCTTTGGATGAAGTTGATATAATATTGTGTGGAGACTTAAACAGTAGGACATCAAACTTTTCTTGCCATCATGTAGCAGATGATTTTATTTCAGAGCTCCAAAGCAAAAGCATGTCTCTTAGTGGTAATCGTTATTCTGAAGATTCTGTTATAAATAATTATGGTAAATTATTATTGAACATGTGTACTACATTTAGTTTACAAATTCTGAATGGTGTATGTAATGGTGATCAGCAGGGTCGCTATACGTACATTTCTGATGGAGGATGCAGTGTTAATGATTATTTTTTAGTGTCAGATGATTTGTTCTCTCAGATTTTTGACTCATGCCGTTTGTTTGTTGCTGAACGTTCTGATTCAGATCACCTTCCTGTGGAATTACATATTAATCCATTGTATAAAACTTATGTAACAGCCGAAGAGTCATCTGTTGTGGAAAAGTTTGTGTGGGATGAAAACAAACTCTCAGGCGTATAAAGATAATCTTTGTGAGGAAGACATGTGTGTAACTTTTTCAAATGCCTTACAGATGATTGATGAGAACATTAATGAAGCTCTAGATTTGTTCAATAGTTGTATAAAGTCCAGTGCTGAATGTATGAAGAAACAGGTACATGTAAAAAAGGTTTATCAATGCAACTGGTTTGATAATGAATGTAAAAAGTATGAAGTACAGGGTAAGAAAATTAATTAAAGACTTACCGGAAAACGTTAAAGAACGAAGACAGAAATTTGTACTGTGTTTTAAGAAGGAATATAAATACATGCTAGAAAGGAAAGGAACAGTATAATATGACATTTACTTGCAGACATGGTGTCTTCAATCTCTTCTCAAGTCCAGTTCTGGAAAAGTGTTAAGAAGGCGTCATTTAGAAAATAGTCAGCCAAAGAATAGTATATCAGTTGACAGTTGGTTTCAACATTTCAAAACCCTGTTGGAGAAAGACTCATCAGACAACTCCATGAATACTAATTTTGACTATGATGAAAGTGAGAAAGATTTTGATCGTCCAATATCTAAGGTGAAATATATTGGGCACTTAGAAAATAAAGAATAAAAGCAGCAGGTCCTGATCAAATCATTGGAGAATTGCTGAAAAATGGAGGTGAAGACGTTGTGCTTTTCCTTCTAAAATTATTCAACAAAATCTTTGAGGATGGCCTTTTCCCAGATAACTGGACTGAATCTATAATCCTAACATTACACAAAAAGGGCGATGTTGATAACCCTAATAACTACAGGGGAAATTTCTCTTAGTGATATAAGTAAGTAAGTTGTATAGTACTATCATTAATAATAGATTACAGGAATGGGTTATGAAAAAATGATATTACAGGTGAACACCAAGCTGGTTTTAAGAGAGGATATTCCACTATAGATCATATGTTTACTCTGCTTGCGTTTGTACAGAAACAGTTTGCTCTTAACCGTAAACTCTATGTGGCATTTATAGATTTGAAAAGGCATTTGATTCTGTTAATAGAAACTTGTTGTGGCCTATTCTCCTGAAAAATGGTGTGAAGGGTAAATTATTACGATGTTTGGAGCCATGTATCAGAATGTCAGAAGCAGAATAAGATGTGGTACTAAATGACTGATATAATATACTGTACCACGGGTGTTAAAACAGGGTGATGTATGTTAGCCCTTTTACTGTTTTCGGTTTTTATTAACGAGTTAGCCAGAGAAGTCATCAATAATGGTAAACATGGTGCCACTTTCCCCCAAGATGCCACAGAATATCTATTCTTCTACTTGCTGATGATGTTGTCGCCTATCTGAAACAGTTGTTGGCTTACAAAAGCAGTTAAATAGCTTGAGCAGTGCTGCAGTGGCACTTGATCTTAAGGTTAATCTGAATAAGAGCAATATCGTTGTGTTCAGAAAAGGTGGTCATTTAGCTGCTCATGAAAAATGGTTGTACAATGGAAAAGTCATGCCTGTGATTTAATGTATATAAATACTTAGGAATCCGTTTTTCTACAAAGCTTAGTTTCACAACTGCATGTAAAGATCTGGCAAGTCGAGGTAAACGAAGTTTGTTATGGTTTTGAAAAATTACGAATATTGAATAATAACTCCTTTGATTTGTTCATTAAGATATTTGATGCCCAAATACAACCCACTGTGTTATATGGTGCAGAAATTTGGGGTTTGGATGCAGCTGCAACACATTGTGAATCAGTGCACCTCTTTGCTTTAAAACAGTTTCTAGGCTTAGATAAGACGTACACCCAATGATTCTTGTGTATAGCGAAACTAATAGATATCCTCTCTCCGTTAATGCTGCTGTAAGATGTATTAGATACTGGATTAAGATTCTATATATGGATGAGAACAGGCTACCTTTTAAGTTCTTACAGATGCTTTATGATCTAGACCTCAAAGGGAAAAACAACTGGGCTACACAAATACGCACCTGTTTATGTGAACTCGGTTTTGGATTTGTTTGGCTTAAATCAAGGTGTTGAAATGTAGAGAATTTATAAACGCTTTAGGCAAAGACTGATTGACTGCCGATGGCAGCAATGGGAAAGCCATATACAAACCAGTGAAAGATATCAAATGTTTAGAAGTTTATAAGTATCATGATATCAAACCCTATTCAAGTTTGATATGGACATTCATTTGAAAAGAATTATGTCTAAATTTAGACTTGGTTGTTCAGATTAAATGTTCATAAATTCAGATACAGAGGTTATGATATTGATGACCCTAGGTTACTATGCCCATTATGTAAACAAGCACCTGAAGATGAAGTACATTTTGTGTTATGCTGTCCCGTGTTAGAGGCTGTTAGGCAGAGTTACATCCCTGTAAAATATATAGGCAGGCTAATTCTTTTAGACTCTGTTTACTCATGGCGTCAAGTCAGCCTAGTTGTGCGCAGCCTACTTTATATTTGTGTAAAGCTTTTAGAATAAGGATATTTTATTATCGTTAAGTCATGTCTTTGTAACTGATGTTGCTGCTGTATAATAATTCCTTTTGTTTTTATTACTGTTGTCTTAATCCAACAACAAAATACCAAAGCAGTTTGGCAACCCCCTTATGTATGGGCCGATGGCCTTTTTGTGAAAAAGTTTTCGAGTTCGAGTTCGAGTTCGAGTTCTCTCTCTCTCTCTCTCTCTTATTTTATTTTTGTTTCGGTTGTGGTTTTTGTTGTTGTTGTTTTTTGTTTTTTTTTCCTAGATAGATGGCTTGATGAAAAAAAGCAAATTTATTTCTTACTCAATGTACCATCTGAAATTTTTTTTTTTTTGGGTTTGATTTGATTTGATCTCTCTCTCTCTCTCGCCCCGTGTGTGTGTGTGTGTGTTTTGTGTGGTTGTGTGTGTGTGTGTGTGTGTTGTGTGTGTGTGTGTGTGTGTGTGCTCTGATCCTTTGCCTTTGAAATCGAAACCCCCCCCCCCCCCCTCCTCACCTGCCTTTACCTTTGCCATTGAATTTCAGTGTCCTTTTTTAACTGCAGGCAGAAGAAAACATGAAGAGAGAGAGAGAGAAGAAAGGGGAGAGAGGAGAGAGGGAAGGAGAGAGAGAGAGAGAGAGAGAGAGTTAAGGATTTATACTAACAAAAGGAGTGGTAGAAAAGGAGAAACATCAGCAATACTGTTCATACTAAAAGGGCCCCTGGTATTCCCACGGGTGAGGTTAACCATATCAGTACTGAGGTGTGAAGATGTAACCTGATAAATCAACACCAAAACAGCAACAAAAAACACAGGGGGTAGGCC
>CM060336.1:450113-452613 GCA_030674155.1 Stramonita haemastoma
TTTTTAAAATGTTTATATATATTCCAATGTTAGTTTGGAAAGAATAGTTGTAATTATTTTATTTTTTTAAATATATTGTTTCCTTTAAAAACAGTTGAAATATTTTCATATTAATGCCTATGGCAATTTGGAAAAAAAATAATTGTAATAATTTCATAATTAGATATAAATTTTGTCGCCTTTAAAAGTTTAAATATAATATTAGTTCTAATGGTAGTTTGGAAAAATACTTGTAATAATTTCACAATTAGCAATAATTTATGCCTTTTAAAATTTTTTGATATTATTGTTCATTTTAAAATTTTGTTCCAATGGTCGTTTGAAAAAAGTACTTGTAATAATTTGATAAGTAGAAATATGTTATTCTGCCTTTACAGAAGTTTGAATATTTTCATATCAGTTCTTATGGTAGCTTAATAAAATACTTGTAATAAAAATACATAATTAGAAATAATTTGTTATGCTCTCAAAGTTTTAAAATTTTCATATTAGTTTCAGTGGTAGTTTGGAAAAAATACTTGTAATGATTTTATAATTCGTGATAATTCGTGATGCCTTTTAAAGAAAAGTTGTGTTTTTTTTTATTATATCAGTTCCAATGGTAGTTTGGAAAATGCTTGTAATTATTCCATAGTTAGTAATGATTTATCTTTTTTTAAGTTGAATGTTTTCATATGTTCAAATGGTACTTTGGAAAAATACTCGTAGTAATTTTATAGTTAGAAATAATTCATCTTGCCTTAAAAATGTTTAAATATTTTGATATCAGTTCCAATAGTAGTTTGGAAAAATACTTGTAGTAATTTTATAATAGAGATAATTCATGATGCCTTGAAAAAAATTGTGACGCTCCACCACATAATGAGACGGATTGCACCTGAGGTCAATTTTAAGTTATTGACATGTTATTAATGTGCAATAAAGTGGCTATCAAATACAAAAAACAGACTGAAAATCGGACAATTCTGTGCAACATTATTACAAATTGAAATGATAGACTGCAGGATGGGACAAAATGAGAAACGGGCAAGTTTATTTTAGTAACAGGTTGTCAGAATGAGTGCTTTGGTATTTTCAAAACACATTTAAAAGCAAAAGGAATAAAAATTCTGCCTTGATATTTCATTGTAAGGTAAATAGACAGATCTAGTTTAATAATCAATCAAAATCTCAAAATTGACAACTTGACCCCCACCTGCCTTTAAAGGCTCCTAGCGCAAAATTAGGTAATGTGCTAAGCGACTCATTTCGTGGTGGAGCGCCACAATTGAATATTTGCATATCCCTTCCAAAGATAGTTTGAAAAAATACTCTTTAATCTTTTTTTTTTGTCTGTCACAACTAGTTTCACAGTTCTGTGAACAAAGCCTACTGATGTACCACTGGTATACCCTTTCCGGATAGTGCTGTAGTGAAAGAAATGAAACAAAACGAGGAATTTTGTGCATACTTTGCAAAATGGGAGAGATGTAAAATTTTCAGAAAGAAGGGCTGTGTGTGTGTGTGTGTGTGTGTGTGTGTGTGTGTGTGTGTGTGTGTGTGTGTGTGTGTGTGTGTGTGTTTGTGTTTGTGTGTGTGTGTGTGCTTGCCTGTGTGCGCGCATGTGTGTGCGCGTGTGTGTGTGCGTGTGTGTTGTATTTAAGTGGGGACACCAGTATGGGAAGAGAGGTATTCGAGGGAAAGGGATCTTCAGGGGAGGGGGAGGGGGGGGGTACGTGGAAAGAAAAGTTCACTCATTTTATTCCCACCGTTTACTTTTTGGTCATAATCCCGATTTTTCACGCGAGGTTTATTTTGGGTTTTAAACTTTCTAGATAATTCAAGCTTCTTGAGAAGATAAGACATGGAATCACTTTACTGATAGCTGAAAAAAAAATCATGATAAAAAAATCCAAACGCTGAATTCCAACAGATAACCTGAAGATGTTGATAGGACTGATAGCTTTATCATTGAATCAAAGATCTTCACCAGCGTGTCTACAGCTACCTACCATAGTGTCTCTCTCTGTCTGCTCTTGTGTCCACATGCATTCCAGCATGCAGTCAGACCAGCCAAGTGACTGGCAACCCTGGCCCCTATACTAACTATTAACTCTAATCCTAACCCTAACATCTGAATCTATCTCTAACTCTAACCCTAACCTCTGAATCTATCTCTAACCCTAACCCAAACATGCGGATCTCTATAACCTTTCCTTTAACCCTGGCCCGTCATGTGGACACAAAAGGCAGGAGGACAGCATGGTAGTACATGCTGACACTATGGCATCAACTTTGTTTCTTGGAGTTTAAGGGGGGGGGGGGGGGGGGGGGGGGGGGGGGATTAGAAGTTTAGGGAAATAGATGCTAGGGGAAGGGGAATGGGGTGGGGGCAAGGATGGTTAGGTCTGTGTGAGTAGGTATGAAGATTAAATGACTGTGTAGCTTCAGAGAGAGAGAGAGAGAGAGAGAGAGAGAGAGAGAGAGAGAGAGAGACAGACAGACAGAGACAGAGACAGAG
>CM060336.1:457613-462650 GCA_030674155.1 Stramonita haemastoma
TGCAGATAGATGGTGGTGGATTAATGTTTTTAGTTGGTCACCTTATTATATTCTGTTCGCTCTTTAATTATTAGCGCTTTTTATATCAAAATATTTTAAAAAATAATTATCATGATTTGAAACTTGTTTTCGTTTCTGAATGAGTGCATTTTTTTGTTTATTATTACCTTATTATTGTAATTCTGTCTTTAATTTTTGTCTGTTGTTTGCTACTTGATATGGTTTCTTGTTCTTGGTATTGGGATTATCATTATGGTTGTTGTTTAGTTAGTGGAGTTTTTTTGTTTTTTTTAAATTTTTTTATCTGATCTTATCCCTAATAAGGGCGGGACTAGATGTAAAAAATCACACGAGTGTTTATTCATTATCCTCGAAAGAAAAGGCAACATTACATAGAAATGTTTTGGTTCTTATGTTGAACTGAGATTGTGTTCTTTGTCGTCTATATAAAGGGCTTTTGGGGGTTTTTTGTTGTGTTTTTAGGGGGGGGGGTTGGGGGAGGGGGGCGTCGGTTTTTCCCTCTCTTGTGCCTTCTTTGTTTGTTTCCCCTCATATATATATATATATATATATATATATATATATATATATATATATATATATATATATATATATATATATATATATATAATGTTGCGCCTTTTGGACTTTATAAGTCATATTCTTGAACACGATTTAAAGAAATTTGTTTGGGTATTTTATGGGGCGTTCCATCTTGGTGTTGTTGATTCTCTTTAAATGTTTATTTCATGTTGTTAAGGGATTTTTGCTTGGGGGGTTTGGGGGCTATATTTTTTCTTTATAATGTTGTTTTAAAGTAAGAAAGATTATTAAAAATGTTCCGATATACATCATATTTTGTTTGGGTTGCTCTCTTCTCTGTTGTCTCTCAATTTTTGGTCTTTTGTTTGGTCTCCTCTCGATTTTAATCTTTTGGTTTACTTAATTATAATCAGTGCATCTGTCTTGACATTAATTTTTGGGTCAGTTGTGTGTTATGTGTTTGTTGAATGCATATCTCTTTTGTTTAAATAATTATCAATGTATCCAGTTGGAGATTATGCGTTTGTTAAATGCATACCTATTTTTTTTTTTTTTTTATATAGATATATAGGTTGAACTGTTGTTGATGGTGATGGTGGTTTGTAGGGTAGGGGGTTGCTATTTTGTTAATTTATTTTTTTGGTATATCTATATTCCCTAATCAGGGCAAGGGCTGGATGAAAAGTATGTAATACTTACTCTGTAACCCTTAAAAGATAAAGATTATTCTTTCATTCATTTTATCTCTCTCTCTCTCGCTCTCTCTCTCTCCCCCTCTCTCCCCCCCCCCCTCTCTCTCTCTCTCTCTCTCTCCCCTCCTTCCCTCTCCCTCCCTCCCTCTCTCTCTCCTCCCTCTCCTCTCTCTCCCTCCCTCCTCCTCTCTCCCTCCCCTCCCTCCTTCCCTCCCTCCCCCCCCCCCCTCTCCTCTCTCTCTCTCTCTCTCTCATCTCTCTCTCTCTCTCCTCTCTCTCTCTCTCTCTCTCTCTCTCTCTCTCTCTCTCTCTCTGTAGAAATGCTGATATGGTAGTAAAAAAAAATCACAGAATTTGAATGACAAAAGTAAGTAGATATACTGTATTTTGGGGCATAGAGCACTGTGTCGTTTTCAAACTAATTTTGTGTGGTTTTGTGCCGATAAAATATAAAATAAAAAAGCAAATCTGCAATGAGTGCTGTATGATTTTGAAGTGTGAATTATGAATATTGTGAATGTGCTGGGTTGATTAGAATTGTCGCTGTTTTTATTTTTTGTTGCTTTTCTGTATTTAAGTATTTTCTTCTTTGAAACTCCAAAGATCTGAAATAAACTGCCATGTTTTTTTTGTATTGATTATATTACTCGTGTTTGGTGTGTTCTTTTTTAATCAAAAAAGTTTTTAAGTATTAGCTGAAGAATTGTTTTTATTTCTGTTTTTCATATTTTCATTTGTAACTCCAAAAAGTTCCTGAAGCAAACTTGGATGTGTTTGATACGTGTGTGTGTGTGTGTGTGTGTGTGTGTGTGTGTGTGTGTGTGTGTGTGTGTGTGTGTGTGTGTGTGTGTACGCATTGTTGTTGAATCAAAATTTTCTCTCTCTCCTCTCTCTCTCTCTCTCTCTCTCTCCTCTCTCTCTCTCTCTCTCTCTCCTCTCTCTCTCTCTCTCTTCTCACTCCTCTCTCTCTCTCTCTCTCTCTCTCTCCCCCTCCTTCCCCCCCCTCTCTCTCTCCCTCCCCCTCTCTCTGATTCTCAACCATGCTCTTCCCCCCTCTCTCTCTCCATCCCTCTCTGTTTCCCTCCCCCCCTCCCTCTGTGAAAAACAACAAGTTTCAAGATTTGATATGAAGGATTGCAAACAAATTCAACAGGAGAATAAACCTAGCAGCAATACACCCCAAATGATATCACTATTAACAGGAACTGAAAAGAAAGAGTTCATCACAAAATGATAAACATAATTAAAGACTCGAGACATTTTTTTTTTTAAAAAGCATACATAACGTAGACTTATGAATAACAACAAAAAAAATTTCAAGAAATAACTGCAAATCTTAAGAATTTCGAGAGAGAGGTGAAAACTTAAACGGGGTTTAAATCCACACTTTCTCCTTTCAAGGCAGGTGCGTTACCTATACCAGAGCACCGATCTGATTCTTTGCTGGCCCCAAACATCACACAACACATCTTACATCCCCCTCCCTCCCCCATGGGGATGTCGGGGTCCTGTCAGTATAAAAACCATCTCCTCTTTCTGGAAATTCTGTGCAAGAAATTTAGCTATGACACAAGCTATGTTGCTAGTTTGTCGCAAAGAAATCCGGTTGAGAGTACGCTGCAAAACCCAAGAAGGGCACACAATAATAATGGCAATATAAAGCTCTATGATGCACCACAGCAAAGTGCAGGCTCCCCGCCACATGCACGCACACAAACAAACACACTGACAAACACCAGGGCGCGAGCACGCATACCCAACCCCCTGCAGAAAAAAGTGCGGTTTTGGGTGAAGACGGGACCCAAAGAGCCCTTTTCAGGCCGGTCTTACCCCAACTATTGCACGGTTAGTGACCCCGAAGACCAAAGCCAACATGGCACTGTATGCATACACCCTCTCCTACCATCTTTGATGCGTGTGGCGCAAGACTTGTGACGACACCGCAGCGCTCAAGAGCTCAGAATGTAAGTTTGTGGCAAGGAAATCCGTTCGAGTGTATGCAAATAAAACAAAGCAGGGCGAACAAAAATAATGAGAATATACAGCCATATCATGCACCACAGCAAAGTGCAGGGTACACGCCACATGCACGCACACAAACAAACACACTGACAAACACCAGCATGAGCAAGTGCGGGAACGCATACACACACCCCTGAAGAAAAAGGTGCGGTTTGGGCAAGGAATGGACCCCAAAGGCCCTTTTCAGGCCCGTCCTACCCAAAACATTTGCAGAGTTACAGAGCACAAGGCACCAAGACAACATGGCACTGTTTGCCTACACTTTTTCCTACAATCTTCCCATCGAGTGGCCCGGACTTCTTGGGGAACACCGAAGGCCTCAAGAGAAGAGAATGCTATTCCCCCGCAATGAAAAAAACGGTGCAATGTAAAACCACAAAAAAATAAAGAAGGCGCATAATAGTAAACAATATACAGCAATTTGATGCACCAAAGCAAAGTACAGGGTCCTCACCTAATGCAAAGCACACAAACAAACACACAGACAAACACCAGCGCGCGCGCGCGGTGGCCGCGCACACATAATAACCCCTTGGCGAAAAAAACCTGCCGTATGGGCAAAGACGGGACCCGTGGACGCTGTTCAGGCCCCCCCCTACCCCAACTTTTTCAGACTACAGACCCCAAGGGCCCAAACAACATGGGACTGTAAGCAATACCCTCACCCCCCATCTCCAATGCTGTTTGGGGCCGGGCTTGTGGCACTCCCCCAGCCGTCAAGAGCTGAGAAAGCTGCTTTCCGGCAAGGTATCGGGGGCGGGTACCAACAAAAACGAGGGCCCGGGGGCAAAATAAAAAGACAATATACAGCCATTCATTCACCACAGCAAAGGGCAAGGGCTTGCCACATGCCGCACACAAAATAACACACTGACAAAACCGGCCGCGTCGCGGCGCGCACGCATAACAGCCCCCTGGCGAAAAAGCTGCCCTTTTTTTAGCAAAAACGGGACCCTTGGGGCCCTTTTCAGGCCCGCCCACCCCGACTTTTGCAGAACCCAACCCCCAAGTTCCCCAAGACAACATGGTACTGTACGCCTACACCCTCCCCACCATTTCCGGTGCGTGTGGGGCCGGGGCTTAAGGGGACCCGCTGCCGTCAAGAGCGAATGCTGCTTTCCCCCCAAGGAACGGGTTTCGGGTGTAACGCAACAAAAACGAGGCCGGGAGCAGATTAATAATGACAATTAAAAAGCCATATCAGCACCACAGCAAATGCAAGGTTTTTTGCCACATGCGCGCACACAAAAAAAAAACACACTGACAAACAACAGGGGCGCGCGCGTGCGCGCACCATAACAACCCCCCGGCGAAAAAGCTGCCTTTTTGAGCAAAAACGGGACCCGTGGAGCCCTTTTCAGGCCCCCCCCACCCCGACTTTTGCAGAGCAACAGACCCCAAGTCCCCAAGACAACATGGGACTGTAGCCTGCACCCTCCCCACCACTCCGGGCTGTGCGCCGGACTTGTGGCACTCCGCAGCCGTCAAAAAGCCGAGAAACGCTTTTCCCCAAGGAAAAAGGGTGCGGTGTACGCAACAAAAACCAAACCGGAAGCAAAAATTTAAAAATGGGCAAAATACACCATATCATGCACCGCACAAAGTGCAAGGTCTTTGCCCCATGCCCACACAAACAAACACACGCAAAAAGACGCGCGCGCCGTGCCGCAGGGTAACAACCCCCAGGCGAAAAAGCTGCCGTTTGGGGCAAAAACGGGGGGCCCTGGAGTCCTTTACAGGCCCGCCCCCACCCCGACTTTTTCAGAGCTACAGACCCCTC
>CM060336.1:462750-465250 GCA_030674155.1 Stramonita haemastoma
GAACAGGATTTAACATGTGGCAAGATTTTTGCGGCTTTCGCCACGGGGCCTCTTTTAAAGCCCTCCGAAGGATTTTTGGGGATATGAATCAACACTGATGTTAACTCCAGGAGAAAAAATCTCCTCAACCGACTCGAACCGGGGTTTGGGTAAGTGAGTGTATTCTTCTCATCATCAGCAGCAACATCAGCAGCATCAGCAGCAGCAGCAGCTTCATCATCATCATCATCATCATCATCATCATCATCATCTATCATCATCATCACATCATATCATCATCATCATCCCCCTGCTCCTCCTCCTCCCCCCCACCCCCCACTGTGCAGTGACCTACTGCCCGGACAGCCAGAGGCGGGGGTTGGGATCCCCGGGGAAACTCAGAGGTGCACTGGTGGCGAGGTGGTCAACGTGTACGGGTCCACGTGGCGCACAGCTGCCCGTGGGCTACAGGCTGCAGGGTCAAACCTCCGTCTACTGCGCCAGTAATGGGGCTGGACCTCTGCCTTTCCCCCTGCCAGGGTAGGGTCTCTCTTCTCGTGTGTGTCTCTGTCTCTGTCTCTGTCCTGTCTGTCTGTCTGTCTGTCTGTCTGTCTGTCTGTCTGTCTTTTCTGTCTGTCTCTTCTCTTCTCTCCTCTCTCTCTCTCTCTCTCTCTCCTCCTCTCTCTCTCTCTCTCCTCTCCGCTCTCCTCTCTCTCTCCTTCTCTCTCTCTCTCTCTCTTTTCTCTCTCATTCTCTTCCCCTCTCTCTCTCTCTCTCTCTCTCTCCCCTCTCTCCTCTCTCTCTCTCGCTCTCTCTCTCTCTGTCTGTCGGTCTGTCTGTCTGTCTGTCTGTCTGTTGGTCACTCACTCTCTCTCTCTCTCTCTCTCTCTCCTCTCTCTTTTCTCTCTTCTCTCTCTCCTCATCTCTCTCTCTCTCTCTCTCCCCTCTCTCTCTCTCTCTCTCTCTCTCTCTCCTCAAGTATAGCTGGTTCTTTCCTTTAAATCTGTGTTTCAGACAGAAAAATATATAAAAGTAATAACTGATAAATGGCATAGGCTTAATTAAAGCTCGTTGCAAGGTTAAGATCATTGGTTTTCAATGCTAATAAAAGATGGATCCAGACTGAGACATCCATACAGTTACCATGTCCATTATGGGGCCATAACATAGATGATGACATTTCATTTTTTGTTTCAATGTAAGGCAGATGAAACTCGACAAGTCTACAATCAACAGAAGTTCAAAATAGTGTTTCTATTTTGTCGTCTGAAAATGAACACGTAATCAAAGCTGTAGCTAAGTTTATTGCAGAGGCACAGAAATTAAGACAAAGCCACGTCAGCAACAATTGATTTAATATGCAATGGTGCAGCCACTTTAAAGAGTAATGTATTCTCAAGTAAGGCAACTTCAGAAAGGTTGATATCACATGTGATTTGAATGGATGGTCGAATCGAAAATTGCTTTTGCATTTCAGTTTGGTTTCTCTTTTCTTTTCTTTGTATACATATATATATATATGTACCAGGTGATTGGTAACTGTATAGACGCCAATGTTAATGTTAGTTGATTGTAAATGAATGGATTAAAAAAAAACACAACTTAATTGTACTGATCGTATATTTCACGTTTTGTTCACCGTTTCACAAAAAAAGTATTTGTGTTACCTCCCTTGTCAAAAGGCCCAGTTGGGCAATGACAATAAACTGTTTAAAGCGTCTCTCTCTCTCTCTCTCTCTCTCTCTCTCTCTCTCTCTCTCTCTCTCTCTCTCTCTCTCTCTCTCTCTCTCTCTCTCCTCTCTCTCTCTCTCTCTCTCTCTCCCCTCCTCTCTCCTCTCCCCCCTCCCTCTGTCTGTGTCTGTGTCTGTGTGCAGTGGTGTCCTGCGGACAGCCTCCTGCAGTGGTGGGGGGGGAGGTGGCCTGCCCTAGCGGGCTGACCTACAGCCGGCAGTGCCTGCTGCAGTGTCGGGGCGGCTATGTCTCCACGGGGCCCTCTGCTGTCACCTGCTCCAGTTCCGGCCAGTGGGAGCCGTCCTTCCAGCCCTGCAAGGGTCAGTGTGCCACAGTGGTCATCAGGATAGTGAGGAGGAGGAGGATGATAGTGATGATGATAGTGATGATGATAGTGATGATGATGATAATGATGATGAGGAGGAGGATGAGGATGATAGTGATGATGATAGTGATGATGATGATGATGATGATGATGAGGAGGAGGAGGAGAGGAGGAGGAATCATCATCATCATCATCATCATCATCATCATCATCATAATCACCATCACCACCACCACCACAATAATAATGATGATGGTGATAATAATAATAATAATAATAATAATAATAATAATAATAATAATAATAATAATAATAATAATAATACATGGAATTTACATAGCGCTATATCTTGCAAAATACAACTCAAAGCGCTTGCATTCGTCCTCTACAACACACAACAATCCATAACAGTTCATAGTTCACAGTAGCGGGGGTGCTGAGAGTCATGGTGAGGGGTAGGGACGG
>CM060336.1:472750-485250 GCA_030674155.1 Stramonita haemastoma
ATGCGAACGCACACAGAACATCTTGCGCACACGTTAAATCCTGTTCCGCTTTTCGTAAGAGTAGGCCATTGTGTGCCGGTGGGAACAGATGACATTTACAAAACTGCATACACACAGGGACTGGATTCAAAAAAGCACAAGAGTGCTCATTCCATTATCCTTGATATAAAAGAAAAAAAAAAAATTTCAAAATTGAGAAGAGAAATTAAAAAATACAGCAGAACGAACCCCCACTTTATCATAACCACCAACAAAAAATCCACTCCTCAACACAGCACTACACTGTTCATTCATCCATCCCTGCCACGTGTGCAGTCCTGCATTGCCCACATCCGGGCACTGCCTTCAGCAACCAATCAGCGATGCTCTTCACCTGCCCGGATGGTCACGTGTTCGGGGCGCAGTGCATGCTGGGATGTGAACCAGGCCACAGCTTGCTGGGGGAAGAGAGGGTGGTCTGTGAACGGGAACCCAACACCAACCCGCCCCTCATGAAGTGGAGTGGAGTCCATGGCGACATGCCCAGCATGCCACAGTGCAAAGGTAGGGTGGTAGTTGTGGTGGTGGTGGTGGTTGGTGGTGGAGGTGGTAGGTAGTTGGTGGTGGTTGGTGGTTGTGGTTGTTGATGGTGGTGGTGGTGGTTGTTGTTGCTGCTGCTGTTATTATTATTGCTGCTGCTGCTGTTAGAATTGGTGCTGCTGTTGTTATCATTGTTGTTATAAGTATTGCTGCTGCTGTTGTTTTGTGGCTGTTGTTGTTGTAGTTATTGTTGCTGCTGCTGTTATTATGGCTGTTGTTGTTGCTACTTGTGTGATATCTGCTGTTGTTCTTGCTGTTGTTGTTGTCGTTGTTGCTGTTGCTCTAGCCCTGAGTACATATGTGCGATGCTTGGATGCTGGTTTGTGTCAGCAGAGGATTTGGCCCTGTGAGGTGCTTCTTCGTCCAGTGGTTCATGCAAGGATATTGGGCAAAACCTGCAAATGAGAGTGACAGCATGGTTCTCAGCATACACATACTTTGGACACTTCTGAACAATACTGGCATAGGAAACACCATGTTATCCATATGTTTCTCCACTTTTTAAAATACTTTTTTTTCTATTATGCAGACATGCTTTATGAGTGATTATAAATATGAAGCGAAAGAGGTGTTCCTTTTTGTTTGCTTGTTTGTTTTTTCTCCTTAGTTTATTAATTAATGTTTATTCGCCAGAGGGTGATTGAGACAATGATACCACTTATTATAGACCAAACATAACTTTCTTCTCCCTTCAAACTCAACCACAAGCCCAGCTTCCCCAGCTTCCTATCCCCTCCTCCTATCCCCCAACCTCCACTGTTAAACCGCCTTTACCTACCACCTTCCTCTCTCCCCAATATACTAACCTCCCTTCTGTCCCCCCCTATCCCCCGTCCTATCTCCTCCCCCTCCTGTCCTATCTCTCCACCCCCTGTCCCATCTCCCCCTCCACCCCGTGTCCCATCTCCCCCCTGTCCCATCTCCCCCCACCCCCTGTTCCATCTCCCCCCACCCCCTGTCCCATCTCCCCCACCCCCCTCCACCCCCTGTCCCATCTCCCCCCCTACCTCCACCCCCTGTCCCATCTCCTCCCACCCCCTCCGCCCCCTGTCCCATTCCCCCCACCACCCCCTGTCCCATCTCCCCCCCCTGTCCCATCTCCCCCCCACCCCCCTGTCCCATCTCCCCCCACCCCCCTGTCCCATCTCCCCCCCACCCCCTCCACCCCCTGTCCCATCTCCCCCCTACCCCCACCCCCTGTCCCATCTCCCCCCTACCCCCACCCCCTGTCCCATCTCCCCCCCTGTCCCATCTCCCACCCCTGTCCCATCTCCACCCCCTGTCCCATCTCCACCCCCTGTCCCATCTCCACCCCCTGTCCCATCTCCACCCCCTGTCCCATCTCCACCCCCTGTCCCATCTCCACCCCTGTCCTATGTCTCCCCTCCACCCCCTGTCCTATCTCTCCCCTCCACCCCCTGTCCTATCTACCCGCGGCGTTAGCCCCTCCACCCCTGTCCTATCTCTCCCCTCCACCCCCTGTCCTATCTACCCGCGGCGTTAGCGGCCTCCTCCTCCCTCCTCCTCCTCCCTGCACAAACACAGGAAGATAGACAACACATCTCCTCCAAAGCTCAGAGGATTAGAAGTTAGGGGGGGGGATCCCTGTTGAGATCTGCCTGCCATTCCTAACTCAGCTCAAGTTACTGCAATCTAATTTTTATGGCATGTTATCAAACAAACAATTCCAAACTTTGAAGGTGTTTTCCTATATTAGTTTGAAAATTAAAAAAAAGATAGATATTTACAATCATTTACTTCATCTTGCACTTGTTCAAGACAGATAAACAGCAATTCCTACAAATTCATATAAAAGTTGTTGCTTCTTTTCCATGATATGGCAACTTTTATCTGGACTACTAAGCAACTTTAAACAATTAAAAGGGATTGAATTGTTTAAGATAGTCTCTGAAGGGGAAGTAATATTGATATGAAATAGCCACACAGCATGTGTGTGTGTGTGTATGTGTATGTATGTATGTATGTATGTGTGTGTGTGTGTGTGTGTGTGTGTGTGTGTGTGTGTGTGTGTGTGTGTGTGTGTGTGTGTGTGTGTGTGTGTGTGGAAAATCATATTTTGCCAAAAAAGATCTTATAACATGTTTATATATGGTGGAAAAACTTTGGAAGTTGTTAACTATTTTAAATATCTAAGAATTATTTTCAGTGAGAGTGGCAGTTTTGCAAAATGGGAGGAAAATGCTTAATCAAGCTACTAAAGTCATGTTTAGTCTGATAAGGACTGCATGGCAAACAGAACTACTTATACATGTGACACTTGATTTGTTCGATAACATTGTTTTACATGTTTTGTTGTATGGGTGTGAAATGTGGGGTTATGGAAATGTAGTAATAATTAAAAAGTTCCAATTAAACTTTTAAAAATATGTTTTTCGTTTAAAGCGTACAATGTCAAATTCATTAGTATATGGAGAAGGGGGCAGATACTCCTTGTCTATTTCTGTTCCAATGGTTTGTTTCTGGATTTAGCCCTTGACTTTCATCCTGGAAAGCTATCCTCAAATGTTTATCAGAGGATGAAAGATTTACATGAAAATCTCTGATTCAATCAGCATGGCTAAATAAGATACAAAACAGTTTAGTGCACAGCAGATTTGACTTTGTGGGAGAGACAGTTTTGTTCAAGTATCAATTCTACCAGTTCATGTAATTATCAAAACCTTCTTAATAGAAAAGTTTGTTAATGAATGGAGAGCTGAGCTGTGGGATAATAGTAGATACCTATAGTACAAAAACTATAAAACCAATTTTAGTGTGGAAAAATATATAACTTGTCTGCCAGATGTGTATGTTTATAGTCTTATGAAATTTAGTTGCAGTTGTCACAAGCTTTCTATTGAGATTGGATGTTTCCATAACATACCACAGGAAGAAAGAGTATGTTCAAAATGCAATATGTCTGTTTTAGGGGGAAAATATTGTTATCATGGAATGTTTCCTACTTTAAACATTTACGACAAGATTTTATTCCTCAGCATTTTTTTCAACCCATGTCTAGTTATGATTTTCACAGACTGTGGAAATGTAACTCTTGAAAAGTTCTCCTGTCTCCCTCAAAGCTCATAACATTTAAAGGTTTTTCTTGAAATTTCATTTTGTTGTCTTTCACAAGTGTAGAGTGTGTCTTTTACAGAAATTGACATACTTTAAAATGTCTGGAGTCTTTAATATTGTTTGTTCATCATTTTGCAATGAGTTGTTGCTTTTCAGTTCCTGTTAGTATTGATAATACTAATATTAGTATTGTTGAATTCGTTTGTTATCTTCCATGCCCCAAAAGGGGTGAAAGGAATTAAATCTTGAATCATGTGTGTGTGTGTGTGTGTGTGTGTGGGGTGTGTGTGTGTGTGTGTGTGTGTGTGTGTGTGTGTGTGTGTGTTGTGTGTGTGTGTGTGTGTGTGTGTGTGTGTGCATGTCTGTTTATTTCTCTTTCTCTATTTCTGGTCCATCGGTCTGGAATTACCCCCCTCTCTCACTTCACTAAAAGCCTACTTACGACAGTTTTCAATCCAGTCTCAAGATATACTTATTTCAAACATAAAAATTTCTCCTCCTGTTTCATTTCTTATCTGTCCCTGCATTGCCCCCAGATAACAAATTTGCCAATGGCAACTGCCTTCAAACTGTAAGTTGTTTTACCTGTGTTAATTTATGCTGCGTGTATTCAGAATTTCTGATACATTACATATGCTGATAAAAACGTTTATTTTAAGGCAATATTACCCCCTTTCAAAGGCTGTCATCACAGTTATGTTCCTTTTTATTGTTTGAAGTTACTCAGAAGTCCGGAGGAAAATCTGTATCTAATGTAAATGGAGCAGCAATTTTTTTTATATAAAATTGTAGACTGTGCTCTTTACCTGTTTGAAACAGTACATGGTGACAAGAAATGTTTAAGATTAAGGTGTTTTTTTTTCAATTTCTGATCAGACATGGGAAAAGAACCTGTAAAGTGTGGAATTTTTCGTGTAATAATATGTTGCAAAACTATGAAGGCAACAACTTAAGCTTTGAATTAGGAATGGCAGATCTCTACAGGGATCGCCCCCAAACTTCTAATCCTCCAAGCTTTGGAGGAGATGTGTTGTCTATCTTCCCATGTTTGTGTTTTTTTTTCATTTTTGGAGAGGAGGGGGATAGGCAGGGGGGGGGATGGGGAGGAGGGGGATAAGTAGAGAGGGGAGGAGATGGGATATAACAGGAGAAGGGGATAGGTAGGGGGAGAAAAGGAAGGAAGGATGGGGTAAGGAGGGAGATAGGTAGGAGAGGGGGGCTAGGGAGGGTAGGAGAGGTAGGGGGGGAGAGGTAGGGGGGAGGAGAGGGGGGTGGAGGGGGAGGGGGGGGGGGGAGGGGGGGTGGAGGGGGAGGGGGGGGAGGGGGGGTGGAGAGGGAGGGGGGGCTGGTGGGGGCTAGAGGGGTGGGGGGGAGGAGGGAGGGGGGGTGGTGGGGGAGGGGGGGGAGGGAGGAGGGGGGGTGGGGAGAGGGGGGGGGGGAGGAGGAGAGGGGGGGGAGGGAGGGGGAAGAGAGAGGTGGGAGGGGGAGGCCCATTTCCTGGAGTGTTGCATAACTTCACTGTTTACCATTATTCCCAGGGGCACAGATTCATTGTTTCCCACCATGATATTGTTCACCATGATAGTAGGTGTCTGTATACAAGCTGGCTTGCTGTCACTCTGCATGTCAGAATTTAATCCTTGGCAGCTGTGCTATTTAGACACTAGGCGTCAACACTAAGATATAGTAATTACAGTCAGTGCACTGCCCTGACCAGTCTGTGTGTGTGTTGTGTTGTGTGTGTGTGTGTGTGTGTGTGTGTGTGTGTGTGTGTGTGTGTGTGTGTTTGTGTGTGTGTGAGACTCTGTGTGTGTGTGTGCGTCTGTATGTGTGTGTGTGGGTGGTGGGTGGGTGGGGTTGTATGTGTGTGTGTGTGTGTGTGTGCCTGTCTGTATCTGTCTGTCTGTCTGTATCTGTCTGTCTGTATCTATATGTCTATCTGTTTGTGTGCCTGACTGTCTATATCTATCTATCTGTCTGACTGTATCTGTCTGTCTGTCTGTCTGTCTGTCTATCTGTTTGTATGTCTGACTGTCTTCTGTCTCTCTTTCTGTGTCTGTCTGTCTGTACCTATCTGTATCTGTCTATATCTGTCTCTCTGACTGTCTATCGATCTGTCTGCATCTGTCTCGCTGTCTGTATCTGTCTGTCTGTTTCTATCAGTCTGTCTGTCTCAGTGGACAGGTGCCCGAGACTCAACCCCCCGGCCAAAGGCAGCCTGAGCTGTCTGCGTGGCCCCGTGGCCTGGGACTGCTTCATGCAGTGTGACTCAGGCTGGGACGTGTCGGCCAGGGACCTGCTCTTCGAGGGCTACTTCTTCTGCAACGGGGAAGGCGGTATGTGGGTGCCTGCCAGAGTCCCCGACTGCGTGGGTGAGTAGTGCACACTGATGCACCTTTACCTGGGACTTTTTTTTTTTTGGGGGGGGGTTGTTTTTGTTTTGTTTCAGGGGGGGTGGGGGGTGGGGGTGGGGGTTGGAGAGAGTGGAAGTAGGTGGGTGGGTGGGGGAGTGGGGAGGGGTTGAAAGAGGGACAAGACAAGCTCGGACAAGACAAAACACAACTAGAAAAATGCAGCTCAAGACGAGAAGAATAGATTGAGAAGGCAAGGCATGTGTGTGGCTGTTTAAATGACGTGACGTGACGTGACGTGACATGACGTGACGTGACGTGGCGTGACGTGGCTGGCTGTCTGTGTCAGTGCGCACCACCCCCTGGCGCTCTCGGCTGTACAGCCAGCTGTTCTACATGACGCAGTCCTGCAACGCGTCCTTGACCTTGCTCCGCCAGACCTTCATCACCCGTCTGACCAGCTCCCCGGTCCTCAAGGACGCCTGCCAGGTGCCCTCCTGTGTGGCCAGCAATGTCAAGGTCAGTAGGCAGGGAGGGAAGGGGACGGGGGGGGGGGGGAGGTGTTGACATTCATTTGTAATATCATCATCATCTTCGGGGTACGGGATAGCTCAGTGGTCAGAGCACTCGCTTTCTCCCAAGCTAAGGTTTAATCAGTATTGAGCGTGGTTACCAGTTGGATGGGTGATCGACCGTTTGCGCGCCTTGGTTTCAATACAGTCCCGCAGTTCACCCAGCTGTCAATGGGTACCTGCCCTCTTTAGGGACAGGGAAGGTAAAGCAGCGAAGGTGAGGAGATGGGCGCCGCCCTCAAGATGCTGGCCACTAGAGAGGCTGAGGTATCTGATGCCTCGCTCCCCTGCAACCACATAGGTTGTGGGACACCTTTACCTTTAATTATCATCATCATCGTCGTTGTCATAACCTTATTATGTGAATCATCATCATTGTCAGCAGCATCAGCTCAACGCTGCTTAATCTTGGCTACACACACACACACACACACACACACACACACACACACACACACACACACACACACACACACACACACACACACACACACACACACACGCACGCACGCACGCACGGACGCACGCACGCACGCACGCACACACACACACATCACAAAGCCCCATCACAGACTCAGCACAGTACAGAGGAGTTACATTACATTACACTGCATTACATTACATTACACTGCATTACATTACATTACATTACATTACATTACACTGCATTACATTACATTACATTACACTGCATTACATTACATTGCATTACACTGCATTACATTAAATTACATTACATTACATTACATTACACTGCATTACATTACATTACATTACATTACACTGCATTACATGACACTGCCTTGCATTACACCGCCGTTACATCACATTAAACTGCATTACATTACATTACATTACATTACATTACATTACATTACATTACATTACATTACATTACATTACACTGCATTACATTACATCACATTACATTACATTACATTACATTACATTACATTACATTACACTGCATTACATTACATTACATTACATTACATTGCATTACATTACATTACACTGCATTACATTACATTACATTACACTGCATTACATTACATTACATTACACTGCATTACATTACATTACATTACATAACATTACATTACACTGCCTTGCATTACATTACATTACATAACATTACACTCCCCTACATTACATTACATTACATTGCATTACATTACATTGCATTTCACTGCATTACATTACATTACACTGCATTACATTACATTACATTACATTACATTACATTACATTACATTACATTACATTACATTACATGACATGACATGACACTGCCTCTTCTGCCTCCTGTGTGAAGGTGACCTGTGTCCCCGTCGCCGCTGACAGACGCAAGAGAGCCGCGGACCAGTGGTTCAATCCCCGGTGGCTGAAGGCGGAGGGCGGAGAGAGGGGGGGGAGGGGGGAGGCCTCGCACGAGGTGGTGGTGACTTTGGAGATAGACCTCTCTCACCTGGCACCCAATTCCTCCCTGTCTGAAGCCCAGCTCTTCCAGGTGAGAGGGAGGGCTGGTTGGTTTGTTTATTTGCTGCATTGTTTATTTGTTTCTTTGTTTGTGTATTGATTTCTTTATTTGTTTGTTTATTTGTTTGTTTATTAATTTATTTGTTGATGATTGATTTGTTTATTTATTGATTTATTGATTCATTTATTGCTTTATTTATTTGTTTATTTATCTATTTATTTACTTATTTATCTATTTATTCTTTTGTTCATTTATTATTTATTCATTTACTTATTTATTCACTCATTCTTGTCGAGGATAATGGAATAAGCACTCATGTGCGTTTTTTTATATATATACATCCAGTCCACGTGTATGTACAGTTTGTCAATGTTGTCATCCGTTCCCATCGGCACACAATAGCCTACTCCTCTGAAAAGCAGAACGGGTTTTTAACTGTACATGGTGTGTGTGTTTGGCCGGGTGAGGGTGGGGGCAGTGGGTATCACACAGACAGACAGACAGACAGAAAAACAGACAGAAAAACAGACTCGCACACACACAAACACACACACACACACACGCGCGCGCGCGCACGCGCGCACGCACACACGCATCCACGCACGCACGCGCTCACGCACACACAGACTAAGCTATATTATTCTGAATGAATAAGCAGCAACTTGTATACTACATTTTCTTTTTTTCATACCTCCGTGTGTGTGTGTGTGTGTGTGTGTGTGTGTGTGTGTGTGTGTGTGTGTGTGTGTGTGTGTGTGTGTGTGTGTGTGTGTGTGTGTGTGTGTGTGTGTGTGTGTGTGTGCAGGCAGTGCACAGGACCCAGGCCTCACTGTCTCAGAGGCTGACACAACTGGCCGCCTCAGGGGCGCTCACCCTGCCTCCCCTGTCTGCAGACGTCAGCACAGTTAGCGCCCCTGCCCTGCACCTCCACTGTCCCCCCGGCACCCTCCCCCGCCCCCTCCACCTCTCCCCCCACCGCTTCTCCTGTGGTCAGTGCTTCTTGTGTGTGTGTGTGTGGGGGGGGGTGAATGTGTGTGTGTGGGGGGGGGGGGGTGGCGAGGGGGGGGGGTGAATGTGTGTGTGTGTAGTGTTAGTGTAGTGTAGTGTAGTGTAGTGTAGTGTAGTGTAGTCTAGTGTAGTCTAGTGTAGTCTAGTGTATGTCTGTCTGTGACTGTCATCACTCTGGTGATGATGATGATGGTGATGATGATGATGATGATGATGATGATGATGATGATGATGATGATGATGATGATGACAACGACGAGGACGACGATGATTATGGTGGTGGTGGTGGTGGTGATGGTGGTGGTGACAATGATGGTGATGATGATATATAATGATAATGGTAAGGATGATGGTGATGATAACGAAAATGATACTGATGGTGATGGTGATGGTGATAATGATGGTGATGATAACAATGATGATGATGATGATGATGATGATGTTGATGTTGATGATGATGATGATGGTGATGGTGATGGTGATGATGATGATGGTAACTTGTCAGGCGCTTACAGGAGCACAACGTATTTTGTCTCAAATCGCAGACAACAGTAGTTTGAACATTTCTCAAAGAAGAATGGAAAATAACACAGTACAATCCTGCAAAGGAAAAACAACAAAAATCAAGATTGTATGCTTCTTTACATAGAATTATTCGTCAGTCTCGGAAGACTGTGGAGTTGCGATCTGTAAGTATGGAGGGCAAGCTGTTACCCATGCACCAGATTCCCCCCCTTTCTCCACATTGCTGGAATGGTCCATTAGAAAGGCAATCGCTGATACGAATGGTTCCCGTGCCGTTGTAGGAGCCGCCAGAACGTTGCCATATACAGCCCTGAGCCGCCCTGGGGAATCCAACTCCCCGATTTTTCCTCAGGGGTGATGTCTAAACACGACACCTGTGTGTACATGTGTATGTGGTTTTTTATTTTGTTGTCATCCGCTCTTACTGGCCCACAATGTCCTGATCTTCCCAAAGGCGGAACAGGTTTTTCCTGTGTGCGCATGATGTTCTGTGCGCGTTCGCACTCGGAGCCTTGGTTTATAGTCTCCTCCGAATGACTTTGACATTCAGTTCGAATTTTTCGTCAAACTGGGAAGAAAGGGCGAGGCTGGGTACGAACCCAGAACCTCGATATAAAAGAACAAATAAATAAATAAATAAATAAATAAATAAATAAATAAATAAATAAATAAATAAATAAATAAATGAATAAATAATATGACGGCAACACAACACGAAGAAAGAAGGCAATACACACACACTCCCTGCCCTGTTGTCCACAGTGGGGTGTCCCAAAGGCCACTACCTCTCCCCCCGAAGCGCGCGGTGTCAGCCCTGTCCGCGGGGCCACTTCTCGCCACAGGACAGCGCCACCTCCTGCCTGCCCTGTCCCCGGGGAATGACCACCGCCTCTGTGGGGGCTGACCACTCCTCCCTCTGTCTCCCCGCACCACCGCCCCCCCTGTGAGGGAGAGGGGGAGAGGGGGAGAGAGGGAGATAGGGAGGGGGAGAGGGAGAGGGGGGCAGCTGGGACAGATGTCTGTTGTAGGGAGACAGTCTGTTACACCACTAGCTTGTATACCTTATGCTGCCAGTCACACAGCTGTTTTTTTTGTTGTTTTTTGTCTCTGTACTTTTCTGATGTGGGGGCCTATTATAATCAGGTTATATGTAACTGAGTCAGCTCTGCTAATGTCACCAGCAACGGATCTCTTTTTGGAAATTAAAAAGAAAATAATGTATCAACTTGGACATAATTATGTGATTGTAGTCTCCCCCCCCCCCCCCCCCCACCTACAACCACACACACCAAAAACAAACAAACAAAACCATTAACAACAAGAACAACCCCAAAGTGTATTGATGTAAAATAACAATTTTCTTTGCTTTAGAAAACTTCTTAGCTAAGGCAATGTCAACCTGTCAATTGGAAGAATTTTCTCTGGTGTTTTTGACGCATCCCGATATCTAGCCGTTAGTGGGGCAGTATAATTAGGCCTCTTTCTTCTTGATTGTTTAGAGTGGCAACAAATGTATGCATAGTATTACGTCAGCACTGTGTGCCCTGCTTTGCTTCTCAAAATCTGGCCTAGCAAGGGTCTGGTGAAAGATATGATCAATGTGTTTTTTTATGCCTCTCCCCCCCTTCCCATGAAAGATAACTTTATAATTATGTGAACTCGCTTTCTCTCTTTAATTAACTCTCCACTCATTATTAACTAGAACAACGACTAATCTGTAAGATTTTGTTTGCTCAATGACGAAACGGCTGCAACTGTCTACCTCCCTTGCATGACCATTTGTTTGTCCGCATTCGTAATTCATAAAAAATGGAGGAAATGAAACAGCAAGGCGATTCACAGAACTTTGTCAGAAGATCCACGACACCAAAGAATGGCCAAAAGAATGGACACAGTCTCTTGTAATACCCCTGCCAAAGAAAGGAAACCTCAACCAATGCCATAACTACAGAACCATCAGTCTCATAAGTCATCCTAGCAAGATCATGCTACAGGTAGTCCTCAACAGACTGAAAAAAAAACCAAGCGGAAAAACTCCTGGCAGAAGAACAAGCAGGCTTTAGACCAAAACGCAGCACAATGGAACAAATTTTCAATCTGAGAATTCTGATAGAGAAGCATCTCCAACACCAAAAAGACTTGTACCACAATTTCATAGACTTCAAAAAGGCCTTTGACAGGGTATGGCATGATGGCCTCTGGCGAGTACTCAGGCACTTCAACATTGACAGCTGCCTAATTGAAGTCATCAAGGCTCTGTACGAGAACGCAAAAAGTGCAGTTTTCATGAACAATCACGTGGGAGAGTTCTTCAAGACCACGGTTGGGGTTCGCCAGGGCTACCTTCTCTCACCTGTACTCTTCAACCTCTTCCTCGAAAACATGACAGAGACACTGCAAAACCACCACGCTTCCATCTCCATTGGTGGAAGACCCCTTTGCAACCTCAGATTTGCAGATGACATTGACCTCATGGGCAGCAGCAAACAAGAACTGCAAATCCTCACAGACAATTTAACAGATCGAGCGAGCGCATACGGCATGGAGGTCAGTACAGAGAAATCAAAGATCATGGTCAACAGCGCGAGTAATGACATCACGGAAATAAAGATGAATGGAGAAACACTAGAAGAGGTGAGCCAATTCAAATACTTAGGCTCCATCCTAACAAAAGATGGCACATCAAACAATGAAGTGAAAGCTCGCATTGCAACAGCAACATCTGCTCTAGTCAGACTCGAGAAGATCATCAGAGGCAACAACATCAGCTTCTGCACCAAATACCACCTTTACAAATCCCTCGTGATATCTATCCTCCTATATGGCTGTGAATCATGGACTCTGACAGCAGAGTTAGAGAGGAGAATCCAAGCATTCGAGAACAAGTGCCACAGAAGACTCCTCAAAATA
>CM060336.1:514450-524450 GCA_030674155.1 Stramonita haemastoma
GATGTGCAACACACGGGACACCAGTTTATTGTCTCATCCGAAAATTTAGCACCCAGACCACTACTCTTGGTCTAATGGATGGGGGGAAAGTTTCGCAACCAAATGGGGAATCAAACCACCGCACACTTCCTCCGACCCGGACTTTTGGCTATCTCGGCAGGTGTGTCACCTCTAGACCACCCATGCACTGCTCTCTATCAGTGATATGGGACACAGAAAAATACCACAGAAGTTTACAGTAGTAGGGCGGCTCCCGGCAGTCAGAATGCGGCTACCTTCAAGGTGAGTTCAGAAAAAAGGTCGCATGTGTAAAGTTTCATTATTGCTGAACTTCGGAGCTTTCCCCGAAGAACGAATAAAAAGTATTATATTTAATTATTTTCGTTTTATTATTTTACTTCGAGGATAATGAAAACAAACAATCATATGCTTTTTCCTGTACATCCAGTCCCCGTGTGCTTGCAGTTTTGTCAATGTTGTCATCCGTTCCCAATGGCACACAAATGGCCTACTATTCCAAAAGCCGAACAGGCTTTAACATGTGCGCAAGATGTGCTCCGCATTGCATTCGCACACAGGACCTCGGTTTATAGTTTCATCCGAATTAAGGGAAAGTTGGAGTCGGCACTGATGTTAACTCCAGAGGAGCGATTCCCTTTGAACGGGATTTGAACCCGGGTCAGCAGATGACGAAGGCAATGCGATTCGCTCTAACCACCTGGCCATCCGTGAGGGGTGTAAGGAGGTGAGGGCAGGAGATTGAGGAGACAGCTTGTGTGTTGGTAAGGGAGTATATTCTTCTCACCATCATCATCACCACCACCACCACCACCATCACCACCACCATCACCACCATCACCACCAACCACCACCACCACCATCACCACCACCACCACCACCACCCCACCCCCACTGTGCAGTGACCTACTGCCCGGACAGCCAGAGGCGGGGGTTCGGATCTCCGGGCACTCAGAGGTGCACTGGTGGCGAGGTGGTCAACGTGTACGGGTCCACGTGTGTGCACAGCTGCCCTGTGGGCTACAGGCTGCAGGGTCAAACCTCCGTCTACTGCGCCAGTAATGGGGGCTGGACCTCTGCCTTTCCCCGCTGCCAGGGTAGGGTCTCTCTCTCTCTGTGTCTCTGTCTCTGTCTCTCTTTCTCTCTCTCAAGTATAGCTGGTTCTTTTCCTTTAAATCTGTGTTTCAGACAGAAAAATATATAAAAGTAATAACTGATAAATGGCATAGGCTTAATTATGCTCGTTTCAGGTTAAGATCATTCGGTTTCAATGCTAATAAAAGATGGTTCCAGACTGAGACATCCATACAGTTACCATGTCCATTATGTGGCCATAACATTGATGATGAAATTCACTTTTTGTTTCAATGTAAGGCATATGAAACTCTACGTAAAAAACATAATTTTCTAAGTCTACAATCAACAGAAGTTCAAGATATTGTTTCTATTTTGTCGTCTGAAAATGAACACGTAATTAAAGCTGTAGCTAAGTTTATTGTAGAGGCAGAGAAATTAAGACAAAGCCACGTCAGCAACAATTGATTTGATATGCAATGATATAGCAAAGAGTATAATGTCTTCTCAAGTAAGGCAACTTCAGAAAGGTTGATATCATTATGTGATTTGAATGGATGGTCGAATCGAAAATTCTTTTTGCATTTCAGTTTGGTTTTTCTTTTCTTTTCTTTGTATATATATATATATATATATATATATATATATATATATATATATATATATATATATATATATACATATATATATATATATATATATATATATATATATATATATATATATATATATATATATACCAGGTGATTGGTAACTGTATAGACGCCAATGTTAATGTTAGTTGATTATAAATGAATGGATTAAAAAAAAAAACTTAATTGTACTGATCGTATATTTCACGTTTTGTTTACCGTTTCACAAAAAAGTATTTGTGTTACCTCCCTTGTCAAAAGGTCCAGTTGGGCAATGACAATAAACTGTTAAAGCGTCTCTCTCTCTCTCTCTCTCTCTCTCTCTCTCTCTCTCTCTCTCTCTCTCTCTCTCTCTCCCCTCTCTCTCCCCTTCTCCCCCCCGCTCTCTCCCCTTCTCCCCCCCTCTCTGTCTGTGTCTGTCTGTCTCTGTCTCTGTCTGTGTCTGTGTGCAGTGGTGTCCTGCGGACAGCCTCCTGCAGTGGTGGGGGGGGAGGTGGCCTGCCCTAGCGGGCTGACCTACAGCCGGCAGTGCCTGCTGCAGTGTCGGAGCGGCTATGTCTCCACGGGACCCTCTGCTGTCACCTGCTCCAGTTCCGGCCAGTGGGAGCCGTCCTTCCAGCCCTGCAAGGGTCAGTGTGCCACAGTGGTCATCAGGATAGTGAGGATGATGATGATGATGATGATGATGATGATAGTGATGATGATAGTGATGATGATGAGGAGGAGGAAGAGGAGGAGGCTGTTGATAGTGATGATAATGATGATGATGATGACGATGACGACAATAACAGTAGTGATGATGATGATGATGATGATGATGATGATGATGATGATGATGATGATGATGATGACTGAAATAACAATCATCATCATCATCATCATCATCATCATCATCATCATCATCATCATACATGGAATTTACATAGTGCTATATCTTGCAAAATATAAATCAAAGCGCTTGCATTCGACCTCTACAACACACAGCAATCCATAACAGTTCATAGTTTGCAGTAGCGGGGGTGCTGAGAGTCATGGTGAGGGGTAGGGACGGGGGTGGTGGTGGTGATGCTTATTTTTTTAAAGGAGAAATAAATATCTGGGTAAAAAGGTGAGGTGAAGGTGTTCCCATAACCTATGTGGTCGCAGAGGAGCGAGGCATCAGAGACCTCAGCTTCTCTAGGAGCCAGCATATTGAGGGCAGCGCCCATCTCCTCTCCCTCGCTGCTTTACCTTCCCTGACCCTAAAGAGGACAGGTACCCATTGACAGCTGATTGAACTGAGGGACTGTGATGAAGCTAAGTCGTGCAAACAGTCACCCATCCAACTGGTAACCATGTTCGATGCTGCTAAACCTTAGCTTGGGGGAAGCGAGTGCTCTGACCACTGAGCTTACCTTTTCAATATCTAGAGGAGGTATTAAAAAGGCAGGTATTAAAAAGGCAGGTATTAAAAGGCAGGTATTAAAAAGGCAGGTATAAAAAGGCAGGTATTAAAAAGGCAGGTATTAAAAAGGCCAAACTTCATGTGAAATTATACAATGAAGCAGCCAAGAAATCAAGAAAACCACAACTAAAGGTAGTTTTACTGGAATGAAGAATAAACTTCACCTCTAGCTAATGCTTCAACACACAAAGGTAAATCTCCCTCTCTGCATGTGGATGTTGTGTCTGTCAACCTGTGCTGCCTTTTCTGAAATCTGTGCTCTCTCTCTCTCTCTCTCTCTCTCTCTCTCTCTCCTCTCTCTCTCTCTCTCTCTCCTCTCTCTCTCTCTCTCTGTGTGTTTTTAGACACATCACATTTCCAACAAAAATCAACACAAACAGATGCATTCAAGACACAACATGTGGCCCTCGAAGGAAGGCCTACGAATTTGCCAATTAAATATAAATCACGCAGTTAATAAAATTCAAGACATATCAACACTTATTAGAAACCATGGCAAACCATTTCACATACTAGGGCTATCTGAATCAAGACTTTCAAAACAAATAGTAGACAGTGATTTATATATCCCAGGATATAAAATCATACGAAAGGATCCACAAAAGCAAAAAGAAACAGGAATCCTCATATACATTAGTGAATCTATAACCTTCAAGCGTCTCATCCATCTAGAACATTATGATGTAGAATCTGTCTGGCTTGAAGTCTCCATGAAAGGTTCACCACCTATAGCAGTGGGATTCTGCTATAGGAATCCAGCAGAAAGAAAAAATTGGATAGACAAGTTTGATGCAATGATGAACGTAGTCCTATTAGAATCCAGGGAAGTGATACTCCTAGGTGATTTTAATATCGATGTAACAAAAGTAAATAATGCATGGATAAAAATTACTAATTCATTCAACCTTCACCAACTAGTTAGTTTACCCACGAGAGTTACGCCAAATTCAAGCACAATAATTGACCACATCTACGTATCAAATCCTAAAAACATCATAGAAACATGTGTACCTGTCTAAACTGCAGCGATCACTACCCTGTTTGTACTACTTGGTCAAAAAAAGGAACAAAAATTCCCAAACCTGGCCATAAAACCTTAACATATCGTTCTTTTGCAAAATTCAGTGAACAGCTTTTCCTTCTCGAACTAAGTAACTCTATGCTCTCAGAAACATTCAACATTACTGATCCAGACTTGGCTATCGATTTTTGGATAAAAACTTTCACTGAAATTTACAATAAACATGCTCCACTAAAAACCAGAAGGGTCAAACATGCCCCCAAACCGCCTTGGCTTACAAAAGAACTAGAGAAGGCATGCTATCTTAGAGATCTCTTAAAAAAGTATAAATATCATGAAGAGTCAAAGAGATTACGAAACGCCATAAACTCACAGAAACGTCGAGAAAAAAAGAAATATTTCCAAGATTTACTATCTTCAAAACAAAACTCAAAAATTATTTGGAAGGCCATAAATCAAATAACAAACAAACAATCATCTTCCAAATCAAATGTAATCAAAGATGTTACTGCTGAGCAACTCAACAATCACTTCATAAACGTTTCTATTAACGTTGTTAGCAATGATGATTCAAAATCCAATAACCTAAACACACTAAAACACTACTGCCAAGAAAAGCATATTCCTTCAAAACTCCACATACCATTTATTTCTATTTTTGAGGTCTATAGTTATCTGATTCACCTCAAACAATCCAGGACAAGAGGCCTCGATGGAATAGACAGCAGAATTCTAAAACTGTCAGCTCCAGTTATCACTGAGACTCTAACATATATATATAACCAATGTCTTGAAAAGAATTATTTCCCCAATGCCTTCAAAACTGCTAAAGTGATCCCCATCTACAAATCTGGTGACACTTCAGATCCTTCAAACTATAGGCCAATCTCCATTATATCCCTCCTTTCAAAACCCCTGGAAAAACATATAAATAAACACTTAGTCCATCATATAGACACTAACAACCTACTACACCCTAATCAGTCAGGATTCAGACAAAATCACTCGTGCCATACTGCACTGACTAGTCTCATAGACAATTGGCTATCAAACATTAATGAAAATAAATTTTGTGGAGTATTATTTGTAGATTTCAAAAAAGCATTTGATACAATTGACCACACACTTCTCATCAGAAAGCTAGACCTGTATAATCTATCATCAAATAGTCTAGAACTACTTGCTTCTTATCTTAAAAGCAGACAACAGTGTGTCTCAACAACTACATCCACATCCAATCTAAAACCCGTTCATTATGGAATACCACAGGGATCAATACTAGGACCAATTCTCTTTTCATTATACATAAATGACCTTCCTCTTCATATAAAATCCAAATGTGAACTATTTGCTGATGACACAACCATACATACGAGCCATAACGACATTGACTCTCTTGCAACTACATTACAACAAAGCTGTAATGATCTTGTCAAATGGACAGAACTGAACCACATGTCTATTCACCCCCAAAAAACAAAATGCATGCTGATCACCACCAGACAAAAGCGACAAAATCTACCTCATAAACAGTTTCCAATCCACATAAGAAAGGAAGCAATCGAACAAACC
The DNA here is from genome assembly GCA_030674155.1 of Stramonita haemastoma. NCBI lineage: Eukaryota > Metazoa > Mollusca > Gastropoda > Neogastropoda > Muricidae > Stramonita > Stramonita haemastoma. Next base: position 520,212 of record CM060336.1, read on the forward strand.
TCTCATCACAAAGTTCTAGGAATAACAATCGATGAAAACCTCAGCTGGTTCTACCACATATCTCATTTATGCAAATACTTGTCCCAAAGAGTATACCAGTTAACTAAAATTACACACTTTCTTGACTACCATTCAAAAAAATTATTTTTTCAAGCTTATATCCAATCCTCAATAGACTATGCTTCTACCCTCTGGGATTCTGCCAGTGCAAACACTATGAAACCGTTATTAAGCCTATATAAACGCGCTCTCAAACTTATCCTTCTGAAGAAAACAACCTTACTTGAAGTGATTACACTCAGTTAGGTATTCTCCCCCTACAACAAAGACTGAAATATAATAAAGGCATAATGATGTTTAAAATAATGGCAGGAGATGTCCCCACATCCTTAAAAGATAAGTTCCCAATGAATCATTCCAGAAATACTGAAAAGCCAAGTGTCCCAATCCCAAGAATAGGCTTGTTCAAGTCTAGTTTACTATACTCAGGCCATGTGCTGTGGAACTCCCTTCCCGATTCAACTAAACAGCACCAATCATTGACAACCTTCAAAGTTCGCCTTCAATTTCACTTGATGCATCAAAAATGCTGAACCAGACTAATCCTGTTGGATATATAATATATATATATATATATATATATATATATATATATATATATATATATATATATATATCACCATCTCTCTCTCTCTCTCTCTCTCTCTCTCTCTCTCTCTCTCTCCTCTCTCCTCTCCTCTCTCCTCTCTCTCTCTCTCTATCTTGATGAAGGCTGTATTCATATTTCATGTTTTCAACTTTATTCTGAAAGTTGACTATTATAGAGCTTGATAAATGTTGTCTTAATATCTCAATGTTTTAAGTTTAGTTAGTATGTGTTTTTTAAATATACTGTGTAGTTATTCATTTTTGTGAATACATTGGCTATTTCACAGAGATTGATTATTACAATATATATAAACTATGAGTATTTTATCTACAATGTGTAGATTTCATTTTTATAGCTATGTTGAATTTGATTTGTGTGTCACTAGTTAGTGATCTCTCCCCCCCCCCCCCCTTCTCTCTCTCTCTCTCTCTCTCTCTCCTCTCTCTCCCTCTCTCTCTCTCCTCTCTCTCCTCTCTCTTTTCTCTTAAAATCCTACTTAGAATGTAGTAGATGTTTATTTTTATGACTATATAAGAATTAGAGATTTGTGTTATACTAGCTAGTGCTCTCTCTCTCTCTCTCTCTGCCTATTCTTTTGAAACATCTGGGATGTTTTACGTAACTTTTTTTTTTTCTTCCTTCTTTTTATCTTATTTTATTTTATTTTAGTTTAGTTTTAGTTTTTATTGGCAGTATCTCTCCCCCCCCCCCCCTCCAATAAGGATATTAGTTAAATTCCCCCCCCTTTTTTTTATCCAAATGTATGATTTATATCACATGTATAATTTTTGACAGATGGTGGTGGATTGATGTTTTCAGTTGTTTATTTCATCTTGTTTTTTGTTTGCTCCTTACCTATTAACACTTTTCTTTTCTTCCATAATCAAAATTTTTTTATTGTGACTTCTGATTTTGTCTTCTGAACGAGTGTATTTTTATTACCTTACCATATATAGTGTCCTTATTCTTGTGTGTTGTTTGTGTCACGCTCCTTAAGGGAGTGTGAAGAAAACCCCACCCATACCCACTCTATCTAACTTCCCGACAACAACAAACGTAGAACACAGAGGAGAAATTTCCAATCTTTACTATTCAACTTCGAAGATAATGAAAATCAACAATCAAAAAATAACAAGGCAAAACCAACGCACCAAAATACACTTCCTCACGCTCACAAACAAATCTTATATAGTAAACAACAACAACAACAAAAATAACAATGCAAAAATCACACGCAAAAAATGTTCAAGTTTTAACACCCACATACCACTGCACTCTAATCTAAATATTATATATTAACTCTAATTTAAGGTCCTGTATTTCTCACTCTTTCCCTTTTCTCTAACACAGTTTTTGAAGTCCAAAAATGAATTAAAAAACACACACAAAAAAAACCCACACACCAAAAGAATCACTTTCCTGACAATATGATGGAGAAGATGAAGCAGACAAAGAAGACGTGCTGAAGACAAGGTACAAGGTAGGACTTGACGACTGGAGGTAAACAGGGACTGGTGGCGAACAGGAACTGGTGGTAGACGGAAACTGGTGGTAGACGGAAACTGGTGGTAGACGGAAACTGGTGGTAAACGGAAACCTGTAAAAGGCAATACTTACTAATCCTCCACATACACTGGTAACTAAAGTTATTTCTCGATTCTTTTTAGTTTGGCAAAATACCTGTCTCTCCACATTCAAGGATTCCACCCGGTACTCGGGAAAAATATATATATGTATCTATGTACCTTAACCTAATCCACATTCAACACCTCATAATAGCTATTAACATCCAAATGGGTTTAATTCAAAAACATTCGAAAGACTCTGTCATAAAGCATATTTATAACAAAACAATATCAATCCATACTTACCATCAAACACACTCAATTGCACTATCTCGCACATAACTCAAAAATTTCCATATCAATTCCAACGTAAAACAATGCCGAGTATTACAAAACACAATGAAAACCCTTTCCACACGAACCATTGATGTTCCAAAACAAAACAAAACAACAACACATAACTAAGGATAAATACCCCTACGTTCGCTATACACTAATACTAGATCTAGTGTTACTTCACGAAAAATAAATATAATTCAGAACAAAACGCTCATGATATTCTTATATTTCTTCAGTCCAAATGTTTAATTAACAACAAGAACCAATGTCCATTATCAGAACCAAAACAACGACACACCAAAACCACACGGAACCAGACATAACTATGACAAGTACAAACTCTCACCTGTCACTGGAACTGATATGGCGCACTCCTGCACCCCAACCGACGTGACTAGACAAACAAGCGACAAACAGTGACGAAGAACAAAGAACGAAGGCAGGAACTGGAGAGTGAAACCTCCTACGAGGCGTAGGCTCTCTCCTGCTTCTCGAACGGAGGCAAAACTAATTCTACATGGCGCCCAACAGTAAAAACTGGAACGGCGACCACGTCCCCCTGCTTAGCCTAAGCCTGCAGCCGCTCCGCTGATCTAACCGTTAGATCTACTCTCGCTGCGGAACTTCTCGAGAGATCTCGCCTAAGCCTAGATCTATACGAAGAGAAAAGGAAATGAACATAGACAGCTATACACACAGAAGTAAGTGCAAAAATGCATGCAATGGACAACTAGCCACTATACACGTAAAACGATCTATTTAAAAATATGCGAACCGTGACAGTTTGGTACTGCGTAAAGTTTCATTGTTTAGTATCTTTTCGACTTGATGTATCCCTGAAAAGGGCGGGGACTGGATGTAAAAAAGCACACGAGTGCTTATCTATCATCCTCGAATAAAATACTTTGCCTTGCCTTGCCTTGCCTTGCCTTGCCTCTCTCTCTCTCTCTCTCTCTCTCTCTCTCTCTCTCCTCTCTCTCTCTCTCTCTCTCTCTCTCTCTCTCTCTCTCTCTCTCTCTCTCTCTCTCTCTCTCTCTCTCCATCATAAAATTCTTGGAATTACAATTGACAATAACCTTTCTTGGATGTACCACATGTCTGCATTATGCAAAAAAGTATCAAAATGTGTACACCAGTTATCTAAAATAAAGCATTTCTTAGACCTAAACGCTAGGAAAATGTTTTTCAATGCATATATTATATCCCATATGAGTTATGCTTCAACGATTTGGGATTCAGCTAGCGCAAATGTTCTCAAGCCATTGTTCAGTGTGCATAGACGAGCTCTAAAACTTGTTCTCTTAAAATCTTCATCATTAACCATTTCTGACTATAAAGCACTTGACATTCTTCCATTAAGATCCAAGCTTAAGCATAATAAGGCAGTGTTTATGTATAAAATCATGTCCGGTTTAGCTCCCCCTTTGCTTCAAAACAGATTCACAATCAATGTCAATCGTCATGCCAATAAGATAATGGTGCCACTTCCAATAATTGACTTATTTAAATCCACTCTCACATATTCTGGTGGTACACTATGGAATGAGATATCAACCCTCAACCTTCACAAAGCTTGCAGTGTTTCTGTTTTTAAAAAAGTTTATCACGTACATCTTATGGATAATATATCACTATTTTGATGAAATTGATTTCAATTTGCAACACCATTAATAACTAGTATCATGT
>CM060336.1:529450-534450 GCA_030674155.1 Stramonita haemastoma
CTCAAAATAAAAGAATTTGTCTTACTTTGCTTTTCTCCTTGCCTTGCTCTCTCTCTCTCTCTCTCTCTCTCTCTCTCTCTCTCTCTCTCTCTCTCTCTCTCTCTCTCTCTCTCTCTCTCTTTTCTCTCTCTCTCTCTCTCTCTCACCACACACACACACACACACACTCAAACCCACAGCAGAACAGAGCCCCACTTTATCATAACCAGTAACAAAAAATCAACTACTCAACACACTATTACACTGTTCCATCCATTTACTCCTGTCACGTGTGCAGTCCTGCAATGCCCACATCCGGGCACCGCCTTCAGCAACCAATCAGCGATGCTCTTCACCTGCCCGGATGGTCACGTGTTCGGGGCACAGTGCATGCTGGGATGTGAACCAGGCCACAGCTTGCTGGGGGAAGAGAGGGTGGTCTGTGAACGGGAACCCAATACCAACCCGCCCTTCATGAAGTGGAGCGGAGTCCATGGCGACCTGCCCAGCATGCCACAGTGCAAAGGTAGGGTGGTAGTTGTGGTGGTGGTGGTGGTGGTGGTTGGTGATGGTTGGTGGTGGTGCTGGCTGGTGGTGGGGGCGGTAGTGGCTGCTGTTGCTGCTGCTGCTGTTGTTATCATTGTTGGTAAAATTATTGCTGCTGCTGCTATTGATGTTTTTGTGATGGTTGTAATTGTTGTTGTTGCTGCTGCTGTTATTGTAGCTGTGTTGTTGTTGTTGCTGTTAATGTTGTTTTTGTACTGTTGGATTTCTGCTGCTGTTGTCCTAGTGTTGTGTGTCGTTGCTGTTGATAAACCTGGTGTGTTTGTTTTGTATGGTTTCGTTGTGTCTGGCTGTGGGCTGACAATAGTATGTTTTAGTTGAGTCCGGTTGTGTTGGTGTGTGTGTATGTTGTTAGTTGTGCTGTGTGTGTGTGTGTGTGTGTGTGTGTTGTGTGTGTGTGTTTTGTGTGTGTGTGTTGTGCTGTTGTGTGTGTATGTGTATGGCGTACGTACGTGCGTGCGTGCGCGCCCGTGTGCATGTGTATTGTATGCCTCTCTGTCTGTCTGTCCGTATCTGTCTAGTATCTGTCATATCTGTTTGTCGTATCTGTCTGTATCTGTCTGTATTGTCGTACTGCGTGCTGCCGTGTCTGTGTATTGTATGCTCTCTGTCTGTCTGTCCGTATCTGTCTATCTGTATTGTCTATCTGTCTATTGTCTGTACTGTCTGTCTGTCTGTCTGTCGTATCTGTCTGATCTATCTGTTATCTGTCTATCTGTCTGTATCTGTCTGTCTGTCTGTATCTGTCTATCTGTATTTGTCTATCTGTATCTATTTGTCTGTATCTGTCTGTCTGTATCTGTCTGTCTGTATCTGTCTGTATCTATCCGTATTAAAAATTTTTTGTCTATCTGTCTGTATCTGTCTATCTGTCTGTATCTGTCTATCTGTATTTGTCTATCTGTATCTATTTGTCTGTATCTCTCTGTCTGTATCTGTCTGTCTGTATCTGTCTGCATCTGTATCTCTGTCTGTATCTGTCTGTATCTGTCTGTTTCTCTCTGTATCTGTCTGTATCTCTCTGTCTGTATCTGTGTGTCTGTATCTATCTGTATCTGTCAATCTGTCTGTCTCAGTGGACCGGTGCCCGAGACTCAAACCCCCGGCCAAAGGCAGCCTGAGCTGTCTGCGTGGCCCCGTGGCCTGGGACTGCTTCATGCAGTGTGACTCAGGCTGGGACGTGTCGGCCAGGGACCTGCTCTTCGAGGGCTACTTCTTCTGCAACGGGGAAGGCGGTATGTGGGTGCCTGCCAGAGTCCCCGACTGCGTGGGTGAGTAGTGCACACTGCTGCACCTTTACCTGGGACTTTTTATGTTGGTTTTGTTTTGTTTGGGGGGGGGGGGTATGGAGAAATGGAGAAAGTGGAGATAGGTGGGTGGGTGGGTGGGTGGGGAGTGGGGAGGGGGTGAAAGAAGGACAAGACAAGATCGGACAAGACAAGACACGACAGGACAATGCGGCTCAAGACAAGAAGAATTGAGAAGGCAAGGCATATGATATATAAGGCAAAGTTTTGAAGGCAAGGTAAGGCATTTAAAGCAAGGCATTTAAAACAAGGCATTCAAGGCAAGGATCACCAAAGTCGGAATGCAGCTACCTAAATGGTAGGCAAAAACGGTCGCATTCGCAAAAATGTCACCATTGGTGAACCTCGGAGCTCTAACCGAGGAACGAAATAAAAATCAAGACAAGACATTCAAGACAAGTCAAGGCAAGGCAAGGCAAGGCAAGGCAAGGCAAGGCAGGCAAGGCAAGGAAAGCAATTATTTTTCTACATTAAGAGATAAGCACTTATTTTGCCAGGCATACTCTTCCAAAAGGCGGAACAGGTTTTAACGTGTGTGCATGATGTTCAGTGTGCAGGAACTCGGCTTATAGCCTGATCCAGACAGTTAGGGGGCAGAGTGGGTAGGCCTGCTGCACTGCACTGCTTTGAACTCGGTAGTGGGGGTAACCAGGGCCGTCAGGGCTGTTGCCGTGACCTGGCTGTTGACGTGTTTTCGTGACGTGGCTATTGACGTGACGTGGCTGTTGAAATGGCGTGACGTGACGTGGCTGTTGACGTGACGTGGCTGTTGACGTGACGTGGCTGACGACGTGACGTGGCTGTCGACGTGACGTGACGTAGCTGTTTAAATGAGGTGTCGTGACCGTTTAAATGACGTGACGTGAGGTGGCCGTTGACGTGACGTGACGTGGCTGTCTGTGTCAGTGCGCACCACCCCCTGGCGCTCTCGGCTGTACAGCCAGCTGTTCTACATGACGCAGTCCTGCAACGCGTCCTTGACCTTGCTCCGCCAGACCTTCATCACCCGTCTGACCAGCTCCCCGATCCTCAAGGACGCCTGCCAGGTGCCCTCCTGTGTGGCCAGCAATGTCAAGGTCAGTAGGCAGGGAGGGAGGGGGGAGGGGCGAGGTGTTGACATTCATTTGTAATATCATCATCATCTTCAGGGTACGGGATAGCCCAGTGGTCAGAGCACTCGCTTTCTCCCAAGCTAGGGTTAAGCAGCATTGAGCGTGGTTACCATTGGATGGGTAATCGACCGTTTGCGCGCCTTGGTTTCAGCACAGTTCCCCCTGTTCACCCAGCTGTCAATGGGTACCTGCCTTCTTTTAGTGTCTGGGAAGGTAAAGCAGCGAGGGAGAGGAGATGGGCGCCGCCCTCAAGATGCTGGCCCCTGGAGAAGCTGGGTTCTCTGATGCCTCGCTCCCCTGCGACCAAAATAGGTTGTGGGACACCTTTACATCTTATCATCATCATCGTCATTGTCATAACCTCATTATCAGAATCATGATCATAGTCAGCAGCATCAGCTCAACGCTGCTTAATATTGGCTACGCACACCACACACACACACACAGACACACAGACACACAGACACACACACACACACACACACACACACACAACACACAGACACACACAACACACACACACACAGACACACACACACACAGACACACACACAACACACACACAGCACACACAAACACACAGACACACACACACACAGAACCACACACACACACACACACACACACACACACACACACACACAACACACACACACACACACACACACACACACACACACAACACACACACACACACACACACACACACAAAGACCCAGCACAGACTCAGCACAGTGTAGAGGTGTTACATTGCATTACACTGCCTTGCTTTACATTACATTGCATTACATTACATATTACATTACATCGCATTACATTACATTGCATTATATTACATTGCATTGCATTATTACTGCCTTGCATTACACTACTTTGCATTACATTACATTACACTGCATTACTGTACATTACTTTACATCACATTACACGGCATTACACTACATCACACTGCATTACATTACATTACATTACATTACACTGCATTACATTACACTGCCTTACATTACACTGCCTTGCATTACATTACTCTGCCTTGCATTACATTTCACTTCATTGCACTACACTGCATTACATTACATTATACCGCCTTGCATTACACTGCCTTACATTACTTTACACTGTCTTGCATTACATTACACTGCACTACATTACACTGCTTGCATTACATTACACTGTATTACATTACATTACACTGCATTACACTACATTACATGACACTGCCTTGCATTACACTGCCGTTACATTACATTACACTGCATTACATTACACTGCTTACATTACATGACACTGCATTACTACCATTACATTAATACATATACATTACATACATTACATTACACTACTTACACTGCCTCTTCTGCCTCCTGTGTGAAGGTGACCTGTGTCCCCGTCACCGCTGACAGACGCAAGAGAGCCGCGGACCAGTGGTTCAATCCTCGGTGGCTGAAGGCGGAGGGCGGAGAGAGGGGGGGGGAGGGGGAGGCCTCGCACGAGGTGGTGGTGACTTTGGAGATAGACCTCTCTCACCTGGCACCCAACTCCTCCCTGTCTGAAGCCCAGCTCTTCCAGGTGAGAGGGAGGGCTGGTTTGTCGGTTTGTTTAGTTAGTTCTTCAGTTTAACGTCCTTCCACTAAATAGTGATAGCCGCCGCTGTAGTCTAGTGGTTAGGGCGTTGGATTCGTAATCTAAAGGTTGCGGGTTCGATCCCAGCTTTCAGCTATGGCGTTGTGCCCATGGAAAAGGCACTTTACGGCTATTTTCTCACCCCACCAAGGTGTAAAAGGGGTACCAACCTTGTGTTGGGGGTTAACCCTGCGATAGAATGGCGTCCTATCCAGGGGGGGGGGGGGGGGGGGGGTCTATGACTCTCAGTCGCTTAATGCCACAGTAAACCGGGATAAGCACCGGCCTGATGAGCCTTAAGGCTCGGGACAGACTTTAACTTTAAATAAATAGTGATATCAGACGGGAAAGTGTATATGAGTGAGTAAGTGTGTGTATGGAGGGGAAGGGGGAGAGGAGGAGGCTGGGTGGGTTT